>JAHBCN010001875.1:0-104457 GCA_019359885.1 Listronotus oregonensis | reverse complement strand
TTGTTTTTCTCTTATTATTACATACCTTTTATAGGGGTTAAAAACTTGCACTATTGCTGGATTTGTATTAAAACCCCACTCGGGACTTAAAATTTAAGGCCTGTTCTACTTTATTATTTCCCCTTTTTTGAATATAGTTTTTCCCCTTTTTTTCTTCTCAATGGCATCAATATATTCAATTTTACTTGAGGCTTCTTTTTTTTTTCCAAAAGTAACTGATCATCAGACTCATCTTTATACGTATCTGTTGATAGTTGTCCTACAACTTGCCCCTGATATTTCTTCTGCAATTAATGAGTTTGTTTTTTTCTAATGGTTTTTTATTTTCAGCCTGATTCCCCAGAAATTTTTTTCGGATGTTTTACCTTCCGAACTTAAAATAGATACTTTCGAAGTTTGACTATCTAAAAAAAAATTGTGATTTTCTTTTTTTTTATTGTTGTTAATAGTTAGACCAAAAAAATGAGATATTCGTTTTGCATTTTACAAATCGGAAAAATTTAAAAAAAATATGCCTTTTAAGAAGCTAATATTTTTTTCGTTGTTTCCAAGATACATACATACATAGTTTAAAGGGAAAAAAAAATTTTTTGGGGAAGTAACTACCCAAAATAGAAGACCTTTTTATTAATTTTATTCTAATTTTAGTACCCCAAAAAAAAATCGGTACACAAAAAAAAAAATAATGATTTGTATATGTACAAAAATTTTTTTTCTTTATGACCCAAGTTTTTTTAAGGGGGAGGCAGTAAAATAAAAAAAAAAAATAATTAATTTATACATAAGCAAAGGGGTATATTGCGATTATCAGAATTTATTTGTTGGTATTTTTTTTTTGCCCTTTTTAATAGAAAGTACGTTTTTGGGCTTCTACTAACCCATAATCGCCCCACAAAAACATTTTTTGTCGCCCCACTGAAATATATGGATGTCAAAGGTCGTTACAGATTTACTATTAATAACTTTGTAACTTCAAAAACTTTAAAAATTTAAAATATAAAGCCAATGAATAATTCTACTCGGCCAGATGTAGTGTTTTTCTTATATTGTTACAAGTATTGCAGGTACATAAAGTTTTTTTTCAAAAGAAAAATTTTATAAAAAAATCTAAGTTTAGAAACTTAAAACACATAAAAGTTTTAATGAATGGCGGAAAATTGATCGAAACTTAATTGATCGAAAAAACAATTTATTTAAAAATAGTTGATCGAAAAGGTAATTTATCGAAGACAATTGACCAAAAAACAATTGATCAAAAAACAAATTATCGAAAATTTAATTTTCGAAGTCGCAGTTGATCAAAAATATTTTATCGAAAAACATAATGATCGACATTCGACAAATAAAGATAATATTAAATATTATTATTATATTAATTCAAGTATAATAAAACATTTTTTTACATATAGCCTGTTTCTTTTATAAAAGGTCTGGTCAATTTACATACTGCCCAGTTAGTTTTTCAGACCATATGAACATTTGGGTCTTTCCAATACTTCCCATTTCACGTCTGAAATAAATTAGGGAAAATAAAAAGCCGCTTTAATAAACCAGAACTAACATGACCGACCCTTAAGACAAAGGCAAAAGCCCCCCAGTTCTGGTCGGTCATGGTTAGTTTTGGTTAGTTAGAGCGGCTTTTTTTGAAATTATACCTGGCTTAATTCCCCCCAGTAAAAAACCATCTTCTGTAGCCTTTGGCACTATACCTAAAACTGACCGAGCATCTCCCCGATGTTACCGTTCTTCTTTATTAATAAACAATATGCGCATATTGCGGTGAAACTTTTCACAAATTAGCAAAAATTTTAACTAAACATACAGGCCAAAATAAGTGGAAAACAAATTTAAAAAATTGGAAACACTTTTCCAGGCTAAAAGATACAGATATTTATTTAAATAAATCGAATGTTGTTTACTCTTTCAATGCATAGAATGCAACAGTAACTATATAGGACAAACTCCACTGTTTTACAGCAACGCATTCCAGACATAAGAGCGATTGCAGACTAATAAAAAAACATGTACCCTATCAGAACATGTCCTTATGACCAATCATAACATAGATTTTGCTAATGCAAAGGTATTAATACAAAAAAAGAACAAAACAAAAGACAGTTTTTAGAAATGGTGGAGATTTTCCTGGATAGTTGTTCAGAATAAAAGAAAAGATATTGACGATCTAAGCATAATTTATTCTAGCCTATTAGAAAACTTAAAAAAAAAACGATAATTAATTTAGAAATAATTTTTTTGTATCCATCCTTACTTTTTTTAAATTATTGTATAATAAAATATAAAAAAAAGAAAAAAAACCTAAATAATTTTAAAAGAATTTTCTGTAAAATTTCCAACATACACTTTATACATATTTTTTCGACAAAATAACAAAAAAAAAAGAAAAAACCTACAAAGGAATGTTGTCCTGATAATACCACTACTGCTATTGATTTCGATATGTATTAACTTACAGTATGTTTCAAGATGTTCCAGAAAACACTAGAATGTATAAATGTTAAAAAATTTAAATTCAAAAATTATGAGCATAAATGTAAAACAATAAATTGATTATGTTTCTTATAATGACTCTTTGCCTTAGAAAACTCACTTTGCACGTAAGTTTTATTGTTATATTTTGCTATATATTTTTTTATCGTTTTAAAACAATAAGTTGCATTTGTAGATTAATTTTTGAGAAAAAATTTTTCTTTATATTGTAGCCTTGAAAAAGGAAAAATGAAATTTCCGAAAGCTCGGCGTTTAGTAAAAAAAAAAGTTTTACTTCAGCCCTAGACCGAATCCCCAAGAATTTAGAATCTTTTATATATATATATATATATATATATATATATATATATATATATATATATATATATATATATATATATATATATATATATATATATATATATATATATTTGAAAAAGGTACGTGCGTGAGATGTTTATATATGTATAGTTGTATAATTATCTCTCCGATTTTACCACAATTGCAATTTATTTATTTGTTTGTGGGGCGTTAACGCTGATTATACTTACAATTTCTTTGGTGAATGCTCCGACCTTTGAGACGCTTCCTCAGAGTAAGTTCTGTTTGTTTTATTTGGGCTTGTAAACATATATAAATAAAAGTCTAATATTAACAATCACTATATTGTATTTTAACCTTTTTTTTTTTAAATAAATTCAATATAAATACAAATGTACACTGGTGTTTACTTATTTTAAATTATCATGATTCATTATGAAAATATATCTGATTATATTTTTCTTTTTAATAATAAGGGTTAATCACAAATCTTTATAATAACAATAATTTTCTTTTGCTTTATCAATAAAATTTAAATTTCGAAAAATTTTATTTCTTTTTTTTAGATTATTATTTGTGAAATGATTGAAACTTTCTCATATGCATCTATTTTTTCAAATTATTACAAGAAAAACACTAATTTTATTTTCCTTACTTTAAATTAAACCCAAAAGGTTCAAAAGTTTTTAATGTCCTAAATGCGGCCCTGGTTTTTATGTCTCCATCGGCAATTCAGTCTACTAATTTTAACAGTCATAACCACAAAATGTTTAAAATTATGTTACCTTATAATTCAGCTTACAACGAAATAATAAAAACCGTAGTTCTTATTGAAGGATACAGATTTTCACTAAAATTGACGATAATGTTCTTGTCAAGGCTTATTGAAACTGCAGACCCATTTAACGTAAAATTGATATGGCTTGTTGTCGTTTGTGTATTGTTTACCACGTGAAAGTTCAATGTCCCTTTAATTACGAAAAATTGGTGTTATATGGCCTTTTGTGGAACAAAATCGCTGCTTCTTCAAGGTAAATTTACTTATTTATTACTAATACTTCATTTCAAATCACTTTACTTTGATAAACTTTACTTTAAATTAAAAAAAAAAAAACTATGAAGGAATTGAATTTGTAAATCCCCAATAAATAGAACCGTAATTTTTGTATACAGAAAATTTCTTAATAACTCAAGTTCAGTCACTGAGACCTTCTTTCGTATGGTTTTGTAACCCCGAAACAAAAATAAATGGACATTCTTCTTCTTCCTTCATTTGGCAAAAACCCCAGCTACTTATACTCAGACGCATCAGTTCGTAAATAAAAAGTCTTATTGTAATCGGGATAAAATATTCTTAATTTTTCTGTAAAAATGTCTTTTATATCGTTGAATGCTTGCCTCCTTCTCCCCGTCCCACTTCCAACGAGTGTTCTTTCTGAGTAGTTCAATAAGTGGTACTTCCTTTTCCCAAGTCTGGTATTAACCTTTGGTAATATTTTACCAATCCCAAGAATCCCCTTAATTTTTTAGACTATTAGGCTGTTTATAATTCCCGGATGATTTTTATTCTGTCTAAACCATTTCGATCCCTATTTTATTTATTTTATAGCCTAGAAATTTTATTTCGTCTTGAAAAAATTGACATTTATTTTATTTATTTTAAGTCCCGCTTTATCTAATTCCTTTATTATGTTTTTTACTGTATTTTATGTTCTTCTTCTGTCTTTGAAAATATCAATATATCATCTATGTAATTTAGAGCATAATTTCGGTGTCGTTCGAATATTTTGTGTAATGCTCTGATTAATGCAGAACAGGACTTTGGATTCCAAATGGAACAACTTTGAACTGGTATACTATCCCGTTGATCTGAAAACCTGTATATTTTCTACATTCTTTTTTTAAAGGTATTAGCCAAAAGCTATGTTTTAAATCGATTTTAGTGAAAATAGTTGTATCGTTATATGTCCTAAAATCGCATCAATCGGCATAGGTGCTTCATATTGGGGCACAGATGTTGGTTTATTATTCTAGCATCTAAGCAAATTCTTATCTCTCCATTCTTCTTAGGGACTACCACTACAGGATTAATAAGGTATGTCTCTCTTTCGATAATCTCATTTTCAATCATTTCGTTAATCTCCGTTGACTCTTTGGCAATGTTTATACGGTATAGGGTATGTTTTTCTTTAAATCGATCTATATCCTTTACATTAAATTCATGTGTATATCGGTTTGTAATTCTGTTTTCATCATTCACTAAATTATAATGTTCATTCAATACTTCTTTAATAAACTTTGTATATTTTTTTTTGGACATTGGCTGCTGTTTAATAGTTTGTTTATTTCCTCGTCGTTTATTTGTATTTCATTATCCACCCATTGATTTCCACTGGCATTCATACATCCCATTCACACACCTCATTATGTTTTAGCGTCCATCCCGGATTCGCTAAATTATCATCCTGTCCATCCCGGATTCACGTTACATAAAATCTGTGGCCTTACTGGGTCCACTAATTCACCATATAGTAGCCTCCTACGGTCTACAAATTCAACCATTGGCCTCTTTTCCATATAATTTTCCTCATCATTGCTACATTCCAGCGGCTTCAACATTGAACATTTACATATTATTTTGTCTTAATATTCTCTCGTTCCTATTATAAACTGTACAGCATGTCCTTGTAAATATATTTTCTATTTTCTTCATAATTTATTTTAACTTGTACCTATATAAAAAATCATTTCCAATTATGATATCGCATTGTAGTCCCTTCATTACAATACACTGCATTTGAATTCTTTTCCATTTATTTCTACCTTCACATTGCATATTTGGTTAATTTCATCCAGTTTCTTATTATTTGCTCCCAATATCTTAACCTTGGTATTTTATTTATAATTATGTTTTCCCTATTTGAAATTAAATCTAACTTTTCCTGACTTATTATTGACCCTTCCGAACCAGAATCTATTAATATATTTAAAATTTCCCCATTTAACTTAGCATTTATATAAATCAACTCATTATTTATTTCCTCGTCATTTTTATTGTCTTCTAAGGTTATACTTTCTCTTGGATGTTCGTATAAAATTTTTGGTGATAAGTTGTGCCATTTGTCCGGAGGGTTTTACTGAAAATTTTGGATATTTTTTTGATTTTGATTGATCGGCCTCATATTTCTGTTCTGGTTATTGTTCTGTCTTCTTTCATAATTTCTTTCATTCCTACATATTCTTGGAACGCTATTGCTCCTATCATGATTTCGTTGGCGTAGAGGCCTTTCCCCATTTCTCTATGTTTTCGTTACTTCGGCTCTTACGCATGGTATTCAGATTCCTTGTATCATTGTTATTATCATTATTCCTGTATTCTTGCCTTCACGGTTGTCAATCTGTCATTATTATTGTAATTGTTATTCCCCCATTTCTCATGTTTGAAGTTACCGAATTCCTGTAATTATTATTATTTGGGTAGTTTCCTAGATAATTCCTTTGATATTGCGGTCTATTATTATTTGTAGTATTTTTTGCGCCTGTCGTTATAATTGTTAAATTATTTTGTGTATTTCACTTTCATTTACATATCTTGGCCTGGTAAATCTATCATTCGGGAAAAAGCATGGTTACCTTTAATTGTTATTCCCATATTATTTTTTATTACCCCTTAAGAGTTAAAAATTGTAAGAATGGTTCATTGAATTAATATTCTGTAGTGTTATTGTTTGGCCAATTTCTTCTTTAAAATGTCGAGCAATACACAGGACGATCTCTTCTTCGCGCATACGTGGTTCTAGGTAGTTGGCAATCGTACTTATTTTCATAGCGTAGTGTACCATATCAGATGTTGCGTTATAATTATATTTACCAAAGTAAAGTAATTCGCGATATTCAGCTTGCTTGGCTTCGTTCCAGTAAAATTCCCAAAAAGGTGCGCAAATTGTTCAAAATTTACGAAATTGTTTTGATGTTGGGTACAAATGCTCGCCTTCGCTAGATTACCCCCTAATGATGTCCTTTACGTCCAAAAAATTTTTATTCCCAGTATCTTATTTTGTAGCGATTGCACAAATGCCTTAGGATGTATTCTTTATGTTGTTTTTTTAAATTTTATTCCAATATCGGCATTAAAATTTGTTCGAATTGTTTCCTGGCTCATTGCTCTTGATTCTAGTTCGTCAATCTTTTTTTATATTTTCATTAATTTTATGTTGTAAATTATTTGCTGTTGATGTCAGTTTTTATGAATTACATCATCATAATTATGTATAACATCTTCCCAACCTGTATTATTGTCCTGACTTTTCGTGATTATCCTGCAATTGGACATCTATTTTCGAACTTCTGGTCTACTTTGTCCCTCTATATTTCTCATATGATTGTCGGTTGTTGTCCTCTCGTTTTCATCCTGTTTAATATTTCAGTTTTTTCCTGTTCAGCCCTTTTTATTTCAGCCCTTACTTCCATTATTTTCTTATCGAAGGCTGACTGGACTTCCTCAATTTTTTTATGAGTCCTTTCGATCTTCTTATCGGTCATCTCCAATTTTCGATTCAATTCACTCATATTGGTATTCATTTTTAGCATTCAAATCGTGTTTCGTTTCTTCTAATTTTTATTTAGCTCGTTCAATTTGTCGTTAATGTATTCATATTGTTTTTCAGGTCCCTTGCATTGTCCTGCATGCTGGCGTTCATTTGTTGCAGCATCTTTCATCATGGCCCCTCGTGGATCCCGTATTTGGGTGCTGGTGCCGGGAATTACATGCTCTGATAAGCGTTAACCACCTGCTCATGTGGCGGCTGCTGATCCCTAGGGCTCTGTACATCCCCCTTCATCTCGTTAACTCCTGAATATCAAAATCCCCATTCTGAAGAAAATTCCCACTTCCTTCATTGTCAGGAAGCTGCCTTTTTGGAAGGGTCTTGCCAGACCTTAAGAGGGTTTTGTCATCCATGTTAATTTTAATTTAGTTTTATTTTACACCAAATTTATATGCAATTTATTTATGTTTATTTATAGTTAGTGTTTTATTTATAATTTATGACCAACCTCCTATAGAGTAAGGAAGATTGAAGTCTGTATTTTATGTTAGTATGACAAATAGGCAGGTTGCCTGGTTAGTCTATATATAGACAATAAAAAAGAAAACAAGTTGTACTTTATTAATACCACACTAAATATGTTATGTTATTCAAATTTCAAAATATGCGCTCATTTATTGGCATCCTGTACCTTTTTTGATTGATTTTTGTTTTATACGATGACTTACCAATATTTTGGACAACCCTGTATAATAAATCATATACACTATAAATATGCCTTTTATTTGATATTCAACATTATTTTATACGTTAAGCCCTTGTTCAATGCACGTATGAAATTTTTAAATTTGTTATTTAAAACGCCTTCACCATTTAGTCAAAATTTTTATTACATATATTTTGTTTAAAATTTTGAAAAAGAAAAAAAAAATAAAATTAAAAAAATTAATAATAACTTACTAAATATTTTCTTGTCATTACTGTATAATTTTAAAATTGAAAATCTTTTAGTCCCCCAAAGTTGGGCGCCATTTTTGCAAAGGAGTGCGTGAGATGTTTATATATGTATAGTTGTTTTTTTTTTTACGGTATTTTTTATATATATATAATTATCTCTCCCGGTTTTCCACAATTGCAATTTAAATTTGTTTGTGGGGCGTTAACGCTGATTATACTTACAATTTCTTTGGTGAATGTCCGACCTTTGAGACGCTTCCTCAGAGTAAGTTCTGTTTGTTTTATTTGGGCTTTAAACATATATAAAAAAAAATCTAATATTAACTTAATCCTATATTGTATTTTAACCTTTTTTTTTTAAATAAATTCAATATAAATACAAATGTACACTGGTGTTTACTTATTTTAAATTATCATGATTCAAGAAAATATATCTGATTATATTTTTCTTTTGATAATAATGTTAATCACAAATCTTTATAATAACAATAATTTTCTTTGCTTTATCAATAAAATTTAAATTTCGAAAAATTTTATTTCTTTCTTTAGATTATTATTTGTGAAATGATTGAAACTTTCTCATATGCATCTATTTTTTAAATTATTACAAGAAAACCCCACTAATTTTATTTTCCTTACTTTAAATTAAATCAAAAGGTTCAAAAGTTATTTAATGTCCTAAATGCGGCCCTGGTTTTTATGTCTCCTATCGGCAATTCAGTCTACTAACTAACAGTCATAACCACAAAATGTTTTATATGTTACCTTATAATTCAGCTTACAACGAAATAAAAAAAAAATTAGTTCTTATTGAAGGATACAGATTTTCATAAAATCGACGATAATGTTCTTGTCAACGGCATTGAAACTGCAGACCCATTTAACGTCAGTCTGATATGGCTTGTTGTCGTTTGTGTATTGTTTACCACGTGAAAGTTCAATGTCCCTTTAATTACGAAAATTGGTGTTATATGGCCTTTGTGGAACAAAATCGCTGCTTCTTCAATAAATTTACTTATTTATTACTAATACTTCATTTCAAATCACTTTACTTTGATAAACTTTATTTTAAAATTTAAAAAAAAAAACTATGAAGGAATTGAATTTGTAAATCCCAGGTCAGCTTCTGGGATCACTCTATGACGAGGTTTCGATTGTTTTTTTTTTTGACCTAGAGGACAGCAGATTAGTTTAACAAGCGAATTTTACAAAGCCTCTTTTTTGGGGTGTTTTCTTTTATACCCCGTCAAACAAATGAATATTTTTCGCCATCATGACATAAAATTCGACCTTTTCATGTCTATATTTAACTTAGAAAAATGGCGGCCCTGATCAATAAATTTATATAAATTTATATTTTATTATTATTTTATTCGTTTTTGTTAACTTTTGAGCGATTCTTACCCCACTCCCGAATAAAGGAAATTTTATACCCTTTTAACTATATATAATACAATCTCTCCCATAAAAGCCTTTTTCCAAATTTTTTTTTTACATTGGTCTATGTCACGAAATTTGACTTTTAAAATTTGATAAATTATTATTTTTCCGAATAAGCCTTTGACTAGATCCTAATTTGCACTAAAATTAAACTTAACATAATTTTATAGAACTTTCACAATAATGTTAGTTTCTAAAATAATACATTAATTTTACAATATGAAATTTTGACCTCCTTTATTGTCTGTTTTTCCTTTTTATATTTTTGGTTTAAAATTTCACTATTTATATTGTTTTTTATTCTTACTTGTCCTTATAATATGAGAAAGGGGTTCTTTTCCCTATGGTTTTTTGCAGTTTATTGGGTTTATATTTTGTGTTTTTTCGTAAATTCGCATAGCATCATATCACGTCATTTTCACCTTTTCCACTTAACTTTAATTGTCTTTATTTAATACCCATTCCCATTCATTTGGGTTCCTCTTTGGTTATATTTTTAGTTTAAGCCGATAACCATCCTTTTTATATACATTCCTATCTCTAAGATGTCATGGTTTTGCAAAAATCATTCAATCTAAGGAATTTGGTATCGTTTTTATTATTGAATTATCATTTTGGCAGGTCTTGTTTAAACCCTTTGTATATCCATGCATATTTTGTCATGAAAAGTTCGTTTGTTACTTATTACACATATATTTAATATTTCTATGACTTCCTTTTCTTATTGGGTTTGCTATAATAACAAATTTGTACTTTCCGATGGGCACGAGTGAAATTTTATTTTTTTTTTAAAACCTAGATCTTTTTTATTTTACAACTGTCTTATTCTGTGTTTTATAATTGTCTATATCATTATTAATCATTTTAGCCTTTTATTGATCTTTTACAACCCATTTTAGCCTTTGTATTGCCTCTTTTTTTTTTTTTTTTCCCCCTCATATGATTCTTATCAAATATTTATACTGGAATTAAATTGCTTATGTTAAACTTTTCAAAAATATATATATATATATATATATATATATATATATATATATATATATATATATATATATATATATATATATATATATATATATATATATATATATATATATGTATTATATATATATATATATATATATATATATATATATATATATATATATATATATATATATATATATATATATATATATATATATATATATATATATATATATATAGTTATTATTTAACATTTTTTTTGTATTGTATGCATTTTGGATTTTTGTGGACATTATCAACAACTTTGTATTAATTATATTTATTTCTTTTATTATCTTTAAAATTATGGCAGCCTAAAATAACTTAATTACGTAACTAGATATAAAATTTAAGCAATTTAATATTCCACTAATGATTTGCAATTTTTTATTTTAGTGTGTAGAAAGAATTTTGCTTAATTAGGAGTTCTAAATTTAAAACATAATAATAAATTAATAGTTAAGAAATCTTAAAAGAATTGGTTTTAGTGATGAGCAAAGCAAGACCAAGACAAAGACCGGGCTAGTCTTGGTCTTGGTCTTGGTCTTGCAAGCCTAGTCTTGGTCTTGGTCTTGCAAGCCGAAAGAAGGTCTTGTTTTTGGTCTTGGTCTTGCACCACCCGGTCTTGGTCTTGGTCTTGGTCTTGCTGCAAGAGTCTTGCTGGTCTTGCTGTTTTTTGGTAGCAATTATTTATACTAAGCAATGTTAAATAAAATATATAGTACTTAAAAATAAATAAAGACAGATACTACATTTTTTGCTTTAAAATTTTAAAATATACAAATTTTAACCTTACACATACATTTGAATTATTTAATTAAAAAGCATATTTTAAATGTAGGGGTTTATTTATTTATTGTGGTTCATTTTTAGTTGAATTGAGACACAACTGCTTTTATACATTTAGTAACATAAAGAAACATTTAAGTAATAAGAATTATTTAAATTTTCTTTGAAAAAACATATAAAATTAAAGCAAATAGAAAACGGTGTAGAGTGTGAGCAGAAAAAAAAACTTAATAACTAACCAGATGTGACGTGAAATTTCCGTTAGAATGATTCTGATACGAAACACAGGTTTCTGATTTTAAAAAAAAGTTATTCAAAGAACTTTTCAGTTCATATGAACTTTTTATCCTCAAATTAGTCAAACATTTGCCGTACAAAGTTTGAACAAATACGTTATAAACATTCTACTTTTACACGGTGGCTCAATAGTGTGACAAAGCTCGAGATCTCCTCTTATGATAGTAAAAATCTAAACATAAAATATTATAGAAAAAAAGGGCGTAAATGTGAAATTATTTTTTATCCCAGAATTTTCCGAAGAATCCACTGCCACTCAAGAAAACTCCCTTATTTTTAACTTTTAACCTAAAAAACGAAATTAATGGAGAAAAATCCATTAAAAAAATCACCATCCTTTAAATTATGCTGGAAATTGTTGAACTATCACAAAGGAACAATATCGACGTAGATTAAATATTAAATATCATTTTCGGTTTTGACAAAAATGACGTCATCATTATTCTTTTGGTATTGTTTTGACTTTTCCATCTAAACCGGAAGCGATATTTAAAATCCAATAATATAAAATGAACTTCTAAGATATGACAAATATATTTTTTATTAATTCATCACATTTATATCTTAGTTTTAAAATAATGTATTTTAGGATTTTGGAAATTTTTAATTTAACCTGTAAGAGGCATTACTAGATAGCAAATTTAACATTAGAAATATGAAAGTAATTTTTAGCTTTTATAACTTGTGTACCCCTTTTGTCTGTCGTGAACGGTTTCGGAGATATCGAGCTTTGTCGGACCATTGAGTCACCATCTCAATATTTTTGAAACATGTTATTGAATTTACTCGTTATCGTCGTTAAAGAACGGTATAAAAGAACAAGGTAATCGATTTAATTATTATTTTATCAAAAAAAAACCTGTTACTTATTAAATAATCGCCTTTTTTGTTAGTTCTTGACAATTTTTTTGTCATGTCTGTATAAAATACCTCTATATATTGAATATGAACATTGAAATTTATAATATTAAAAAAAATCGCATAAGTGCAAGAGTCTTGCAGGTCGGTCTTTGTCTTGCGTAGTCTTGCACTCCTCGGTCTTGGTCTTGGTCTTGGTTTGCATACCCCGATCTTGGTCTTGGTCTTGCAAGCGAAAAGGCAGTCTTGGTCTTGGTCTTGCTGCAAGACCAAGACCAAGACCGGTCTCGCTCATCACTAATTGGTTTATAAATTTTAGTAACCAATCAAAAGCATATGAAAAACTAAAAATTTAAGAATATTAGGATAAAATAAGATGATAAAATTGCCATTTTGTCCAAATTTAAACTTAAAGTTGATAAAATATTGAAAGAACGTAATATTGTATTGAAGGGACATTCTCTTCTTAGGAGGTAGTTAAAAGATGGCATCTATCTACCAACGCTTCGGCGTTTTTTTTGTCCGTTATGAAATGAGTAATAAACCAGTTGCAGTTGTACGAAAACTGGATATTACTAGAACATTAAAAACAATGGTTTTATTTGGGCAACAGCAAACAACGAGCCGTTTATCAGTTGCAGTCGGCATGCAAGCTATTTTGGATGATGCAAGTTATTACATTGTAATGGGATTCCCTAAAGACTGCACATATACAGGGTGTTACAGAATAAGATGCTGATCCTTAAGGGTGTTAATCTTTAGGTGATTTTAAGAAGAGAAGTTTTAATAAAGCTATGTCCTAAACCCCTTAACTTTTAGCTACAGGATGTTAAAATCTTAACAAAAAAAAAAGCGTTCCTTCATCATAACTTTAATAGCCTAAATATGTTTATGAAATTTAGCACACACCCTCTGAGTATCAACAGCTATTTTTTGATGTAGATTTTTTTTTAAGTTTTTAAAACATGCAAAAGATATCTCAACATCATTGTATTCACTCTTATACAAATCATATATCTTACTCTCTGTGACTTCATATTTCAAATGCCTAGACTCGGTTTGCGATCTACAATAATGTGATTTGTATATGGGAAACTTTTTTATGTGAGCAATAACAGAAGGCATCACATAAAAAGTTTATTTGCTCCTGCTTGTTTCGCGCCACTGGTATCTTTTGTTTCCCTTTTCCTAAATTTGCACAAAGTAGTCTTTATTCTTTTTAAACTAACTCAAGTGTTTTTATAAAAAAAATCTTAACCTACGGAAATAGCTTCCAGCTGCACCGATAGTTTTTAGGGTCTTGTTTTCCGCAACAAATTTTTCTTGTTCTGTGTAACAAGGCTTGTTAGCATTTTTGTTTTAGTTTATCATCTTTCTCTACGACCAATACTTACTAAGCTGTGAGCTATTATTAAAAAAAAATACGTTTCTTTCGATTTTTTTACATTAATTTTTTTGGCTAACTAATGTTCTGGACATTTCTCAGAGCATAGCAGCAAGCATATCTAAATTTCTGTTACACATACATTTTTCCAAAAGCTTTTTAACAAAAACATGCTTGCCACTTCGTACATCCAACCAAAAACAGATAAGGCTTAATTTATTAAAAGGGGGGAATGAAAATTCGGTAATAGGTATAAAATTTCTTTATGAAATGCTGTCGAGCGCTTTCAACCAAACTAGGCCATCATCAGGACCGACACTAAAAGTAAGGTAATAAATAGTTTTTTGAATAAAATAAAATTATCTTACTTACTTGTCAAAATTTAAAAAACTCAGTCATATAACACAAAACAAATCTAAACATTAAATATAATGAGCACTTTAATATTGGCAAACAAATATAAACATTAAATATGATAAGCACTTTAAAATTCACAAACAATTTATATTTGTTTTGTGTCATATGACTGAACTTCTTTAATTTTGACAAGTAAGTGAGATATTCAAAAAACTATTAATGACCTTACCTTTAGTGTCGGTCCTGATGATGGCCTAGTTTGGTTGAAAGCGCTACACAGCATTTAATATAAAAAAACGTATACCTATTAACGAAGTTTCAATCCCTTCTATTGTTAAAGTATACTAGCCAAGCAACGTTTGATTAATCCAGCGTTTCTCAAAGTGTGTTCCGCGGAACCCAGGGGTTCCGCGACACTGCTCTAGGGGTTCCGCGAAACTTTGGTCAGCTAAACCAAAAAACATCACCGAGAATCTTATCAAGCCATGTGCAGTTAGTATGGCTAAATGTATAAACGATGAAAAGACCGCCAAAGAAATAGCTAAAATTCCTCTTTCAAATGACATGGTCACTCGCCAAATTAAGGATTTGGCAGAAAATGTAAAAGACCAATTGATTCAACGCATTCAAACATACAAGTTTGTTTTGCAAATGAACGAATCGACAGACGTTGCAGGTCTTGCAATTTTAATAGTTTTTATTAGGTACCCCTACCAAAAAACCTTACTAGAAGATCTTTTTTGCAAGCCCCTTCCAGACATACAACTGGGGTTGAAATTTTTACTCTAAAAACTCTTTTTTTAATCGAAAATAAGATTCCTTGGGAAAATTGCCTTGACATTTGTACGGACGGCGCCGAAGCTATGCTGGGGACAATTTCGGGTGTGGTCCAGCGAATTAAACAGGTTGCAAGAGATTGTACAAGCAGTCATTTCATTGTACACAGGCAAGCACTTGCCGCTAAAAAATTACCTCAGGATTTCAAAAGTGTTTAAAATCTTATGCGACGACATGGGAAGTATTCATTCATCACTACTTCTTCATACAGAAGTTAGGTGGTTATCCCAAGGAAAAATATTGGTACGATTTCTTAAATTAAGAGCTGAAGTGCGTGCTTTTTTACAACAATCTCAAACATCGGCTGGATAAAAAAAATGGATTTATAAAGTGGCTTATTTGGGTGATATATTTTCCAAACTTAATGAAGTAAATCTTGCGCTTCAAGGTAAACATGTAAACATATTTACTGCAAGCGAAAAGATTTTGGCCTTTAAAAAGAAACTTCAGTTTTGGGTTACTTGTATCAACCTCAAACAGTTTGAGTGTTTTCCAGTCCTCAAAGATATTTTAAAAGAGGAGAATATAGTTAAAAACTAACCAAGATGCCGAAATCATTCAACATCTTTAGGATTTTAATGACTTAATTACTCAGTATTTCCCGAATGATTATTGTGACAAACTAAAAAGTTATGCATGGGTCAAAAATCCTTTTATAATTAATGAGAAACCATCTTCTCTTTCTATGAGAAATATAAGAAATTAATTGATTTAATATCCGATTCATCCTAAGAATCAGCTTTTAAAATAATGCCACTGGCAGAATTTTGGTGCGGCCTAGAAGAAGAATATTCGCAATTATCAAAAAAGCTATTTTAATACTTTTACCTTTTGCCACAACTTATTTGTGCGAAACTGGATTTTCCACTTACGTGTCAATGAAGAATAAATACCCCAATAGGCTTAATGCGGAACCTGATATTAGACTTCAACTTACATCAATCGAACCGGATATTAAATATTTGTGTAGGAGTAAGAAGCAAACTTATGCATCACATTAATTTTTTTATGCGTTATTCTTTGTTCATCTACTTATATTTATTTTTCAAAAATTGTTCAGTAGTGCTTGCATATTTTAATATGTAATTTATAATTAATAAAATTAATAAATAATACTAGAATTAAATCAATTTTTTTATTGAAATACCTACTTCAATTTTTTCAACTCTTTATAGCCTAGCCTAGATTTGCTACCATTAAGTGGCTTGGCTCAAAGAAAAAATAAAAAAAAATGCTTTGGGATGCTTCCGTTGTCGATTTGTTGCCATTAAGCGTCTTGGTTCGCAAAAAACGTCTTCCGTTGCTGATTTGTTGTCATTAAGTATACTGATTCAAAAAAAAAATTGTCTGCGGTGCTAATTTGTTGCCTTTAAGGGGCTTGCCTCCAATACAATTTTTTTTTGCTACCTGTTGCCCTCCTTGGTGATTTGTTGGACTGCTGATTTGTCATTAAGCGGCTTGCATAGAAGAAAAAAAATAGAATGAAAAATGAAAAATATTTTATTTTTATATACATATTCTTTTTTAATTTTATTCAGAAACTTTCGCAGACCGCACAACATCTTACCAAAGTTTTCACACTCGGATATACATATTTTCGATACAAATTTAAAGCACTTTAGCAACTTTCCATGGAAAACATATTTAGGGTAATTCTCACGAAAAATGAAGATCTTTAGTTCATAGCGGTTAATTTTTAATAAAATAATATATACCTGTTAATTATTGGATTATTAATATTTAAACGTTGCAGTTTTAATAATACACCTAGTAAATTAAAAGCTTTTTCTTGTTAACACAAATTATTTTGCTCTTAAAAGCTTAAAATCTCACTTCCGTGATTGTTCACCTTGGAGTTTGCTCTGTATAATCCTTTTTTTTAAGATAATCCTTTAACTTAACAGCTACATTTTTTGCAACAAAACTATAATATATCACAAGTGTATAAAAACTTATAATACCAATTTGGTGAACTTTTCTTCACTATATTTTTACGATCTTATATCTTTGTTCCAGAGTTGTATCTCACTTCTGTGAAGAATTTGTTAAATATGAATTATTACTCAAAAGATGGCTCTAGTGTCGTATTTTTAATCGTTGGTACTTTTTCTGTTTGTTCTATTTTTCAAATCAGTGCTTGTTTGTCATCTAAGCGGTAAAGGGCGTCCTTTATGTTGCCGCGAAGTTTTGATTAATACTTGGTACAGTAGTGATTCTCATTTCTGTGAAGTGTGATAATAAGGTAAAATAGATATATTTTTATTTAACTTTAGTTAATTAATAATTATAAGTATATATTTTTTTCAACTTATGAATAAAAATTAAAATATTATTTGATGTTCTTTAAATATTTTAAATAAAGTAGGATGTTTCTCACTTCCGTGAATCTAACCTCAGTGAAGTTGGCGATTCACGGAGGTGAGATGTTTCTCACGGAAATGATAATATATAACAGAATTTTTAGAATATGGAGCCTAAGAAGAAAATATCGAAGAATAAGAGCAATAATAAGCATGAAGAACAAAAAAGAAGACAAAGAGAGGCAATGCGAAGACTTCGTGAAGCTAGAAGAAGTGATCCCCAGAAAAACGAAGAAGAGAAGCAAAAAGATCGAGAAAGATATTACAGAAGAGTTAAAGAGGGTAAAATAAAAAGTATTAGCCAGATGACTGAGAGAGATAAAAGGGTGCAAAGAAAAAAGTGGAGAGTACGCAGTAAAAATTATTACAAAAGAAAAAAGGCAGCAGAACATTTAGAAGAGAAATTAAGAGATAATTCTCCACCACCGACACCTACCATAGAAGCTTTGGAGGAAAACAGTAGACGAAGAATTAATGATGGCAGAACTAAGCAAGGAAAACAAAAAAGAAGAAAATATGTAAGAAAATTAAATAAACAAATTAAGGAATTAAAAATTCAACTGCAAAAAGAAATAAATAAAAAAAATAAATACAGAATGCGCCTAAAAAGAATTCAACAAGATAAAAAAACACAACCTAATAATTCTCCTACAGAATTTATAGAAACCTTAACTTCTGGAATTAACGCAGTTACCCCAGAAATAAAAAAGGAATTAATATTTTCTGCAGTAATTAAAAAACAACTTTCCAATCACTATCGTCAATTAAGAAGGTCTCGTCAAAAGCAAAAATTTTGGAAAATTATTTGTGGAAATGTTGTAAAAAAATATAAACAAAAATATTATCTCAAAACTGCTACAAGATCTTTTACATCAGAAAAAATAAAAACAAATTGCCGAAAGATAATAAGTGAAAATCTAAGGAAAAGAATTACTAATTTTCTTGAAATGGATGAATGTAGCAGATTATGCAGTGGAAAAAATGAGTTCATCACAAAAAATAAAATAAAAAAACAAAAAAGATTTCTCAACCATTCACTAAAAGTTTTACACCGAAAATTTATGATTTTTGAAAATTTTCAGATAAGCTATGCAACTTTTTGCAGAGCAAAACCATTTTGGATAGTTCAACCAAAAATTGGAGATCGATCTACATGTCTTTGCTTAACACACGCAAATATGTCTTTACTTGTGCAAAAGTTAAAATCTGTTAAATATATTAATGAAAATAATCCTTACGAGATTTGCCAAAGCCTCTGTTGTGCAGGGGCACATTTAAGAGAAAAATGTCTTGACCGAAAATGTAATGACTGTATTCATAAAGGAATTATTCCGTCTTTAAGTAAAAGGGAATCCAGTGATTCGTTGGTCTATGAGAAGTGGACAAACAAACGAATAAACTTAGTGGTAAAGGGATCCAAAAAAATATGTACAAAAATCGTAAAGGAAAAAATATTAAGCACAAAGGGTGAAGTTTTCTCAGTTCTAAAAAATTCTATTCCTTCATTTTTACTACATATTAAAAATATTCAGCATCAATATAATGCCATAACTACAGTAAAGAAAACTTTAGGTAAATGTGAAGCCCTTATTCACATGGACTTCTCTGAAAATTATCTATGCAAATATTTTGAAGAAGTCCAATCTGCTCATTTCGGAGGATCCAAATCTCAGTTGTCTTTGCATACTGTTATAGTTTACTATAAAGACTCATTACAAAATCTACAAAAAAAGTGTTTTTGTACAATATCACATGATTTACGGCATGATCCGGTTGCTATATGTGCCCATTTAAATCCTGTGTTTGAAGTGCTCTTAAAAAATGTCGGCAACCTAAAAAAAGTCCATTTTTTAAGTGATGGGCCTTCTACTCAATACCGTAACCGTAAAATGTTCCATCTAATGGCCAACTATATTTCTATGCAGCTTCAAGTTAAAGAGCTAAGATGGCATTTTAGTGAAAAAGGTCATGGAATTGGAGACCTCGTAAAACGGACTGCGGTTTGTGTAGTGGCTAGAGGCCAGGAATCATCAACATCCCAATGCAACAGCACACTATCAACAACATAGAAAAATACTTACCAAAAGATTTGCCACCTTTTAAGAGAATTTTGCAGTGCCATGAAGTTGTCTGGTCCAAAGGTTCTGGTACTTTAGATATACGAAAGCTTACCTGTCTGAAATGTTTTGCGTCAATGCAGTGTCCGCATTTTTCTTTGGGAACTTACAAGTTTAAACAATGTATCCTTTTTATGATAACTTTAATATTGCATTATTAAAAATATTTCTCATTTTCCTTAAAAATATTTTAAGATCCACCGTCAGTAAAAAGGAAATTAAAATATGAAGAAGTTTATTCTAGTTCTGATGAAGATGACATACCTTTAGCACAACTTGCAAAGAAAATGAAGTTATTTTAGACAACTAGAAATATTTTTTTTGTTATAATCATAAGAGTATTATCATATTTTTTTTATAAATAAAATATTTAATTATCTAATTTTATGTGCTTCTTCTTTTTGGCGACTTTTAATTTAATTGAAATATAATAATTAACTATTTTTATCACCTATGTGAACTAAGCCTCAACTCCGTGAAATTAACTTTTTTAAAAAAGGCTGTTTTTTTGAAAAATTTAATTTAAGTGTGAAACCATCCTTCTAGCGGAAATTTGATGGATATTTTATAAAGAAATGTGAAAGAAATTATAAAGTTTCATTTTTTTTTGAACCGAATGTAACTTTCTTAATGTTTGGTGAGAACTACCCATTAAAGATTTGGGGTTCCGCAGAACAAAAAGTTTGAGAAACGCTGGTTTAATCTATTAAGGCTAATTGTTTGAAAAATGTATAACTAGTTTTTTTTTAGCTAAATAAAATACAATAATTAAAAAATAAATTAATTATATTTTTAATTATTTAGTTTTTAATTTAATTAAAAGATTATGGTGCCATTTATGGAAAGGTGTTTTTTATTTATTTTGTTTAATTTATTAAACAAATTACTATTTTATTTCTTATAGTTAAAAAAATGTTAACTAGGATATGTTGGTTAAATTAATATCACATTGAGTTAATTTTTATAAATAAGTGATTATTTATTTATTAGTTTTACATACGAAATTTAAGGTCCCCATCAACTGCAAGCAGCAAGCCACCAGACAATGGTAAAAAAGAGCAAGAAAGGCAAAAGTTAAAAAAATAATAATAAAAAACGCGGAAAAAATCTTATTACATTTCTAGCATTTTCAAGTTGGAAAAAAAAAGCTACAAAGACAGGGGCGGGAAGTGATGTCAAGTAATTAATTTTTTAATAAACCAAGCAAATTTAATAATAATTTAAACATCAATACTTACTTATGGAAAATCGTTTTGGTGTAGTGGATTTTGGCTTCCAATCGTCTAATGCTTTAATATCTTGCTTAGCTTGTTGTTCTATATTGTCAGTTTCATAAGGATCTGAGGAAATGTACTCGCATAACCTGCATCGTTTCTCTATTAAGAGCTAAAAGTATTAAATTAAAATTATATTAAGTAAGATATGTAGGCGGTTAAGCGGGCAGTTATGTTAGATAATGCTAACGCAAATTTAAAGTTGGTAGTCTGAAAAAGGCGTCATACCACGAAAGTATAAAGCTTAGAAATGTGAAGCGTAATGGGTGGTGGAAGAGAAAAGATCGCTAATGTAAAAAAGAAACAGCGTTGGTGCCAGTACTGAGCCCTGGGAAACCCCAGCATTAGTTTGGGTAATGCTGGAAAATTAACTAACCACAATAACTGTTATACGTCGATACGAAAGGAAGGAGCAAACCTTAGGTAGAAGACCGTATGAAGAAAGTTTTCAAGGAGTCAATCATGCCAGACCGGTCAAAAGCTTTGAATATGTCGAGAGCAACGATCTGGGATTCCAGTTGTGTGAGGTAAAGGAAAGCAGATCTGCTGTGGATCTTTTGTGACCGAATCCATGTCATGTAAAATTTTGTGTTTTTTAAAACACTTTAGGGTGGTTCGACAAATCGATTTAAATTTTTTTGCATAAATGGTTTCCTGAATATGTCTAAAATATGGTTGAAAAACATTTTTTTTTTAAATTCGAAGCCATTATAAAGATACAGCTGTTAGAAGGGTAGGTTTAGTAGGTAGGTTTAAAGTAAGTGGACTTTTTACGCCCTCCACTGCGACCGCTTGGTCTATTGTGGCTCACACCCCCTTTATATTTCTCCCAATAGGATCGGACTTCTAATGAATCCGATACCAGATTGGGAGAGAGTTCTTACATCTCCTCTTACTCGTGTCGCTACCGGACACGAGCACAATATGTTCTAATGTGTTCTGGTGTCCCTGTCTCCTGGAGAGTACGACGAGCAGACGATTAGATCCATCATGCCCTCCTCTCCCGATCTAGTGACGTGTTTAGCTACCAGGTCCTTATTACAGGAACCAAATGTTCTTTCTGAGGCCGCATCTCCGGCCTTATCCTATGAAAACGGTCCTATCGGCTTTCTGTTTAAAGCCAGAGAACTAACCACAACTAACCCTTTTTCCTATAAAGGTGGTTCTGTCCGCCTTCTGTTTGGATTCAGGAAACCCTTCCTAAGCACCTGTTTGTTTGGAATGGATTAGCCCTTCCCCGTGAAACAGGCGTCGGTGCCTTCAGGGGCACCTTACGAAACGGATTCACCCGTTTCGGTCGGCGCACCTTTGTCTGCTTGTCACTTTTTTCTGTTTGGAGCTAGGGAAGTAATAGTCCACCACGGCAGAGCCCCGCATTACCGCAGTAAGGCTAGATACTCTGAGAGGTCGCCCTGTATCTCAGAGGCACCGTTGGGGACACCTGTTTAAGGCACAGGATGTCATTCACTCATCAGCACGGTATGCTAACACCTTGAGTTAAAGACTTGTGTTCATCTTAACTTCGGATCCCGTTCCATATGGTGGCAACAAGAGTTGCCGATAACCAGCAACTCTACCGCATGTGCCAAAAGATCCTACTGGGCCCAACCACAACGGCGATGTGTGAAAACAGCGGTTGGGTGTAAGAAGGGTCAGGTGTTCGGAGCGCTGAGAGTTCTGTCGGCTTGATACTTGAGACCCTTCTATACAAATGTATGCTTATACAAGTACAGACAAGTTTAGGAAAAAATTGGTGTAGTTATTTACGTTGTGAAATTTATTTTAGTCTTGGTATCGCAGGATAATGGTAAGTTAGGATTTTTATAGAATTATTATTTATAAGTACTTGAAACAACGCGTTTTTCTAAAAATTATGTTTTTCAAGTTTTCCTCCGCCATATCTCGAAAACGGCTTTACCGATTTACTTCAAATTTATAGGGTTGACTCAGCACATATAGATGCACAGAATGATCTATTATCACCACAAAATTTAAAATATTTGTTTTTTTTTAAACAAAAAGTTGTTAAAAAAATACATAAAATTTGAATTTCTTTGTTCCAAAGTCTGTCAAAAGTCAAATTTTTAATTTTTCTTTTTTATAAGAGTTCTTTCCATGTATTTAAGCTTAAAGCAGGGTTTGCTAGCAGCGCACATTTTACGCGACGTAGAACGTCGGCGTAAAATGCTCAGGACATGTCTAATGAAAGTTAAACGGAGGCGTTTTTCTACACTGCGCAAAAACGATTTGTGCCAGCGTAATACGGTCGACGCGACGGGACGACTGCTCGGAGAGCAGTCTATTTAGTTGTGCACTGCGTGTTGACGAAGGAAGTGCTTCGTCTATAAAATAACTTTATAAAACAAATCCGTTTTAGTGCTACTGTAAGTCCTTCGACAAAGAGAAATAGAACAAATGACACACTGTTACAGTTACTAAAAAACAAGGAGCAGAAGAGGCAACTACTCGGGAAATAAGTTGATCAAATAATGGGGTCCAGTGAAGAAAACGAAATTGATCTTGTTTTCAAAAGCCTTGCTACAACTGTCAAAAAATTTCAGCCTAAAGATTTAATCGGGGCTAAATTTTTTTTTAATGTAGTTACCGAAATTGAAATCAGAAATCAGAGAGCAAGAAGAAGCAGAATGTCCCCTTTTAATGAAAGCTGCACCCAACCTAGCTTAGCACTGTCTTTCTCACTCATCCTCTCACATATATGTGGATGAATCATTTGTTTCCAATATGTCGACGGCTTTACTCTCACCGAAAATAACCTTATCTGTAAATCCACTGTTTGCAAATCCATCGTCATCCTTTCAAGTACAAAATGCGCATTTATCTTTTAAGGTGTTACCTTGGTCCAATATATTATCGGGTAATATATCTTCTGAAGATTTATAGTCATCCTTTCAAGTCAAGAATACGCCTGCCTAATCCTAACTTTCCTTTGACAAGTGAACACAAAATATACACATTACAAATAATGAACACAATAATTTTGAACATTATAAATAAAAAGTGTTGTGTAAAATGGGTTTAAAAAATATAGGTCTGATTATTTGGAAAAAATGTAGTATATTTATTTACCTTAAGGTTAGGGCTGGAAAATAATGTGATAAAGTTCTGACTAATGGTTTTGGCCAAGGACCAGAAATATTGACTGTCGTTCAAGCAAGAGAGGACTTAATCTTTAATCTGATTGTTAAAATGGTCTTTGGCTTTTCAGATAGTTTGGTTATACTGATGTGTTGCTTGGGTACTAGCCTGTAGATTTTTGGGACCAGAGTTTTGAAGAAACTTTTTGTGAGCTTAAGTTTTTTAAAGTGTGGCTTTGTCACAGGATTTAGAAAACTACGGTTTGTAACTTAAAGGTTTGTGTTCCTTTTTGGTATAGGGAATATATATCTTAATGTCCGGTTGAATTGTTTTATTAAGGTATTAACAAATTTCGGAATGATAGTGGTCGCAGCAGGTAGAATCCCAAAGGTAGGTGACTAAGAATTCTCTCAGACCATCCCAGTCGGCCGAGTTGTAGGATTAGACGGTGCGTAAAGGCCATAGGCGTGCGCAGGGTGAAGCTGGTGTGGGTGCCGAGATAATAATAATAATAATAATAATAATAATAATAACGAACTGGATACGATATATTTCATACATTTAAATCTTAGGATTGTAATTTTTAAATCGAACCTTATTAAATAATAATTTTTATATTTTAAATACAATAATCTTTTTCAGACTAGTGGGGGTGCCACGGCACCCACGGCACCCACTGTGCGCACGCCTATGGTAAAGGCATGCATTTATTTTCACTAGAATGTGTAGAGTATGATACACTGACCAAGTCATGATCTGAGCGACCAGGAAGAGCATTTACTGAGGCCCACCGAAAATTAAACACAGCCCATGCACAACCCATGCATAGCCCACGTATAATTGAAACCGAGCCATGTTTTTTAATAGCAATACATATTAAACACAGCCCACACCCATGACTCATACCTAAATTTCCATCAGATGAAAGCGAGCCCGCAACTTTTTCTCGATTTACAATCTGAATTTGAGAATGAAGAAAAATGTTTCCTGTTGCACCTACTCAGCAAAAAAGGAAGTAAAACGAATGGGAAGTAAAATGAATTGCTTTTATGTAATCTTCATAAGTAATAGCTTATAGCACAGAAAAACTCCTAACAGTTTCAATTAATTTTTCCATGTTCTTAAAAGTTAGAAAAAAAAACTGATCACACTGACAGAAGTAGGGACCCAGGATTCACGAAACTGTGTTGCTAGCACAACTCGACCCACAGGAAACAGTCTGAAAATGAACGTGACCGTGGGTTGGGTTCAATATGGGCCACTCCGTCTCAAAACACGTTTTATGGTATGCCATCACGGCCAGCCATTGTGGGTGTTCCATTAAAAGAATATTATTTTACTTTCAAACTTAAGAACACGATTCTCAATTGTTTTTTTGATTCTGTAATATATAAAGGCGTCAAAGATGCTACTAATTTCCATTTTTAAACAATTTTATATTTTGACTAATAACAAAGTGTCCAATGGGTGGACTCTTAATTTGAATAACCCTGTAAAGAGTACATGTACTTATTCTGTGTGATTTTTTGTGCAATATACCTAACGTTATTCAATTTTATGTTTATTTGTAGTTTTATAAGTTTTATAGGTTTAATTTCATATAAAAGAAAAAATAAAATGGACACATTTTTTAATTCCCTCTTCGCTGGGATACTTTTTTTCAATTTTGTAAAAAAAGTATCGCGTAGATGCTGTTTTAAAGGAAAATGATTTATATTACTTTGTAATGTTGGTACCTTTCCAGAATTGAGCACATTTTAAAAGCTGTAGCATAAATTAAAAGTCAAAGTCAAAGTCATTCGTTTTTTTTTCAAGATGGCAAAGAATTACCCTTTCTTTCAAGCTGTTTTTGAGATAAATTACATATTGTGTTTTTTGTTATGTTATGAGGTAGAAAAAAGTCCATGAAAAACGGAAAAATGTTTTACTTTAAACAATATTTATTTATCTTTTGTATTTTATTACCTACATTAGCTGCAGTGGCGGAACACGACCAATAAAAATATTTTAATAACGTGAACAAAGGTAATAAATAATCCTAATTTGGGCTGGACTTGGTGCTCGAAGGACGGTCAGCGCTGATATTGGTCGAACGTAGTAGCTATATCAATAAAAATGTATGCTCAATTAAAGTGAAGAGCTGGTAGACTGCTGACTTAGTTGTTTTAATGGTAGTTTTAAGTTTAATAAAAAATAATTTCATTATGGTAAATTTATATTTATATTGGTCGTTTTGTGATATTTCAATTTATGTAGTTATACATGATATGTAATACAAAAGATAAACTAAGATTTTTTATAGTAAATATCTTATCTTAGAAAAAAACCAGAAGCATATCTGCAATCTGCATGAAATGTGCTGTAAAAATAAACGATGAAAGAATAAAAAAATGGGTAAAACATACAGAAACATAAGTTCCCCATCAAAAGCTGGACTTTGACCCCACCCTGTACATCATATTTTTGCGAAACTAAAAAAATTTTCTACTGGATAAAAAAATAAAAAAATATTTTGTTTTTGTTATTGGTAAGGAATGGATTGCTCGTTTTTTAGTATAGTGTAGGGTACATTTTCAAGTTTTATAAAAATTTGGAATAGGGTATTTTCACTCAATTGATATTGAGAATGTTGTGTGTAAAAATTAAAAGTAGAAACACAATTAAGCAAAACCTGCTAAATAACACGGAAAAATACAAACCCCTTTCTTTTTTATTTAAGGTTTAATTATCAATGTAATTTAAATAGCCCGCCACTCCCCTAACCAATCAAATTCAACATGGATGCCAAGTCTTGACAGAAAACGCCAACTTTGTAGATGTTGCGCATATCGATATTTGATGACAGGCGTATCGAATAACAAAAAGCTGACAACAAAGCAGAAATTCCACCAATAGAAAATTTAGGGCCGTGACGTCACGGGCCTACAAAATTTAAACTTAAAATTGATTTTTAAGGTGTTTCCAAAGGCCAAAAAAATCGGGAAAAAATATTTTTGGCCTTTATTTTCATGTGGCTTTGCAATAAGCTAATAAAAAAAATCATGAAAAACGGCTATTAAGTTCCCTTTACCTTCTAGATCAAGAGCAAGACTCACCTACCGATATTTACCTTGTGTCTGTGGACTTACCCCAAGCCAGTGCTGCTGCCCTACGTGAAGCTCAACAAGCAGACCCCGAGCTAAAAAAAATCTTGGACGCTTTTGACAAGGATACCCCTGAAGAAACAGCTCCCTGGATCTCCCGTGGGTACCTCTGCTTCCAAGGAATTCTGTACCGCTACTCTCCCGAAGCCCAGTACGTGGTACCCAAACAAGATCATTCAAAAATCTTGGAAGATTATAATAATATCCCAACAGCAGGACATTACGGGATTGGGCGGACCCTGCATCGGTTGCGTCAGCATTTCTACTGGCCCGAAAGCCGACGTACAGTCACCGAATACATTAAGGCATGTCGAATGTCAGAAATATCAGCCGGCCAACATGGTTCCCTCAGTGACAGCGCTTTGAAGTGATCGCCCTGGATCTCTTCGGCCCGCTGCCCGCCAGTCACGACAATAAGAGATGGGTACTCGTCATCGAAGCATCGCTACCCGGTGGATAGAACTGTTCGCCTTTACGGTCGCCACAGCCGCAGATTGCACGTGGACAATGGTTGACGAATTCTGTTTGCGGTACGGGATCCTTCGCAGCGCGATTAGAGTTAATGGACCCCAGTTTACCAGCGCTGTTATGCAACACGTCACTTTTTGCCTAGAAATAAAACAAAGTGTAACTCTAGTCTACCACCCTGCTGCCAATCTCGTGGAACGCCGGAACCGAGTCCTAAAAACCCAACTATCCGAGTTTCCGGTAATCATACCTGATGGCCTGACAAACAACTTATCCTTCGCTTTGGAGGGTTTATGGTACCTCCGGGTCTCGACCCACTTTTGGAGATAGTTGGAGTTCTCATCTCCCTTTCAATGATTACTTAACCTTGCATACATGATTCTAATCTGAAGGAGAGAGGTCTATTTGATTCGCGTCGAAATTCAAAATTTAACTAAACACAAATAACCACATAGCAAACTTAATATTATTACTAGAATCCTTTCTTTCCAAATTTTAATCATATTTTGGCACTATCGGGGGGCACCGTACCATGTACCGGCATGGGCGGTGGTATGAGGGAGGTGGGCCCTTGCCTCTCTCCTTCAATTATTATTATTATCCTTCGCTTTGCTATGGACACCGCTCGCTGTCAATCCACATGATTCTCCCCAGCCTTCTTGACGTTTGGCCAAGAACCTAGGACGCCAGTCAAGGTCACCCATTACCTACGCCCAATTACCCAGCAAGAAACGGCTGTTACCCCCCGCTTTATCAATATGGCCAACGTATTTGACGCCACCACAGAAGCGCATGAGCAAAAACAGGATCGTCGGAAGTTCCAACTAGATTCCCATCGACGCCCCTCCCCGGACCTTCAACTTGGAGAATACGTTTATGTAACCTCCCATCCATTAAGCAACCAGTCCCAACACCGCAACTCCAAGCTTGCCCCTAGACGACCCTATGTTATTGTCCGACAGCATGGACCCGTCAGCTACGAAGTAGCGTAACCAGATGAACCTTCTCAAGGACTAGGGACGTATCACGTCTCAACTTTGACGTTTTATCACCCTCCTAAAGAAGACCTGGACCATTCGCCTGCCCCGACCATATGCGCCAGCGCACCATCGGTTAGTACCAGCACCCGCCGTAAAAGCCCTTTACGGTGTCGCCACCGTAGACGCAGACAAGCAGCTCTGTCCTCATCTCCCACCCAAGATGTGATGCCAACCACCTGTTGCTGACAAGATGACAAATCCCCGTCCTCTTGGCCGAACCGGCAGTTCACTCGATCTCATCCTTTGGCAACTACCTTGGCATCCTGGGCGTGGATCCTTGGCTCAGTTGAAGAGCGGCTTCAGTAGAACGAAATACCGCACGAGCGCTCCCCGACATCCTAGGTGAATACTTGGCTACTGCTGATGACTGCTCAGCGAACGATCCGTGGCGTCGTGATACACGTACTCGGGCACTCTAGGTGTGAGACCTGATACGGCCGCTGTCGTGTATACTTATAGACGTGTGCTAGGTGAAACCATAAATTTTTGTTGTCATATAAATAAAACAGGCAGGTCTTTGGAAAAAAATGACGACAGCTAGACAAAACAACATCGTAGACATATAACAAATTAAGTTGATCAGGATAAAAAAAAACATATAAAAACAATTTTTACAACAGGTAACTGTCAATCAACGATATTTTTATTTTAAAAAGTATTTCATAAATTTCGTTTTAAAGTACTAACACATTAAAAAGTTCACACTGATTTCACTTTAAAACGGCTCTTGCTGATATTTAAATATGTCTTGTCAAATAATTGGAAATACAAAACAATGTAGGTAACGCAAAAGTAGAGCATAACATATCAGGAAATAAAACGTTTAGGATAATAACAAATTGTACTGCTTTATATTTAAATATAGACACTTACCTTTGTTTGGTTTAGCCTCCTCTTTTGTAGTTCTCCTAAAATATCATACCAAACACTAGGTCGACTTACATGTTTAGTAGTGTTCTTTGGATACTTTTTATCTATCTTTTTAGGCTTTTTACTAGATTTTTCTTTAACTTTTGTCATCTCTTTTTTTTCAGCATTGTTAGCTGATTCTGTTTTGTTGTTTAAACTTTCAATTATAGTGCATTTTATAGGTTCTAAATTCTTTTCTACCACGCTTCTCCAAAATAATATACATTTTTCAGTTTCTTCTTTGTTTAAGATGTTATCAAATGAAAATGTCTGAAAATCAAGAGAAAACTAGGTACAAGTCTTGTCTTTAAAAAAGAAGTAAGTATATAATAAATAGTATCATGAAAAAGCAATGAATTTCATCATTTTCTAAAAGAAGTATTTGTGCTGTTTCTCAGAATTATTATGAATATTTAATTAGACGACAAAAATATATTATATTAAAATATATTATATATAAGTTTAATGTTTTAATAGTTTAAAAGCGATTGTAAATTATCCACCATAGGCAGAAATTATTCATTTTATCATCAACTTTAATTTTTATTTTGGTTTTCTCATAAAATTATTTAATTTTTAATCGGACTGACTAACTAAAGTTTTTTACGCAGTAATAGTTTAGCCAATGTCTTGTTATGTGTCAAGTGGCAAGTGACTGACTTTTTTCTACAAATTTACAGGTAATTCTTAGGAAAATTCCGTATTATCACTATTTCTCCTTATTTTTGCACACAAGTTTTAATTTTTACAATAAATCAGAGCACCGTATTTTATAAACACCTTTTGAAAACTTGTTTTTGTATTCATTTTAACTCTTTTTTATTTAATTGCAAAGCTTCATTCTCAAACGCTGCAACCATATATACACTAGGGATTTTCTCACAAAAATGGTGCGAAAACAAAATTGTGGAAACCGGGGCGTTTGAAAGTAAAACTTTGCGATTTAATTAAAAAAATGTGTAAAATAAATATAATGACAAGTTTTGAAAAGATATTTATAAAATATTGTGTGCTAATGTAGTGTAAAAATCTAGAATTGTATGCAAAAAGAAGGGAAATATGGTGAAGATGACGTTGGTTTCATTTTTAAGCTTGATGACGGATATCTGAAAAACCAACCGTTTCCAATTAAAAAAAATTTAGATTCGTGATCAGCATCCCAAAAAAAAACCCGCATACCACAATTGGTCAAAATCGACGTTGCCATAACTTTCGAGACAATTACACGGATTAAAGGAACTACCAATAAATATTTCACCAATGTAAAATAGAGGGCCAAGTTCCTATTCAAAAATCTCGGCCACCCAAAATACTGAGATCTTAAATTAGACCTGTTCTGTTCACAATTGGATTTCATTCTTTTTTGGCTTGGCAAGTTTTTACTGATTTGTCTGTATTAACGCATTTTTTTATTAATACAGTGTTTAATATTTCGGACAGTCATTAAAAAACTTACCAAATCAAAAAAGAGTAAAACAAAATTGTGGACAGAACTAACTAATTTTATATCTTAGTACTTTAAGCCCAAGGCCGTGATTTTTGGATAGAAACTTAGCCCTTATTCTACATAAGTGTTTTAAATGGGAACTCTTGTCTTTTTTCTAAGTTCAGTAAATGGAAAAAATTAATATTAAATTTAAAAAATGGTGATTTGATATCCTATCTCTGTTGTTTTTTGGATTTTGCAGGAAAAATATACCAAACGACCATTTCACATTTTTAAAAGAATGAGAAATGCCACAAGTACGGTCCTGTTCAGTCCTCCTTGGATGACTTTAAACTGTTTCGGGATGCCTTGTTTAATAATAAGTTGTTTAGTTTTTGCTTCGAAATGAAATAAACAGGTATTTTTATAATACGGACCAGATTATTTATTTTAAAAAATATATATTTTTTTTGTGTTTGTTTTTACTCCTCCATCACAGTTTTTTTAAATAAATGTTTTATCGATACAATATGTCAATTAACTGAGAAAATAAAATAAATAAAAAACAAAATGGACAATTTCAATAACACTAAAATCTTGGACTTTGGATCTTGGACATTGTCTTTATTGGCTAATTGTTACACAACGTTTCGGTTAATGATGTATCTCCAACCGTTTTCAAGTGACAACTAAAAACTATTCCTAAAAGCTACGACTTATATACTATCCCTTGTTCACCGAAGCTTGACCGACTTTTCACGGTTCAGCAACGGCAGCCAGATATTCGGAATCTCCACACTAGGTTTGCTAAATAAATTTTGGTTGAATACAATAATTACATCTTCTTTAAATTTTCTTTTCTTTCAGTGGGTTTCTTTATGAATGGTTTTTGCTTCCGACCATTGTATGCGGTGTTGTTTTGACCAAGCGTGTTCGGTAATCCCTGACTTCGACGTTTCACCTCGTTTCGTATGTTTTTTGTGCTCTTTAACTCTAACTTCGAGAGGTCTCTTTGTTTCCCCGATGTATACCTCACCACATTCACAGGGAATTTGGTAGATACAGTCATTGTTTGAAACATTGTTGTCTGGTCTCGTCTTAGTAAGAATACTTCTTAGAGTAGTTTGGGATTTAAATGCCGTTTAAATATTGTACTTATTCGCGATTCTGCGGATTTTTTCCGAAGTTTCTTTATTGTATGGAAGTGTCATAAATATTTGGTCATTAGAGTCTCGTTCAGGTTAGAGTTTCTTGTCTTATTTTGATATTTTTTGATTGTTTCCTGTACTAGTCTTTCACTGTATCCGTTCTGCTTAAGATCCCTAGTTATGTTACCTATTTCATCTTGCAGGGATTCCCTACTGTTGCATAAGGTCACTGCACGATTATATAGAGTACGTATCTGTTTGGTTTCGTTAGAGTGATTAAAATTTTGGTGTAAATATTGTCCAGTGTGGGTAGGTTTTCTGTATACCGAGGTTTGTACATGTCCATTATTTCGTTTGACTAGAACGTCGAGGAAAGGGAGGGCCGAATTTTGCTCCTTCTTCATTGTGAATTTAATACAAGGTCGAATGCAATTTAGATGTTTTAAGAAACCTTCAAGTTATTCGTCATTACCTGTCCATACAATAAAAGTATCGTCAACATATCTTAGCCAAACTTTTGGTTTAATTACTGCAGTTTTAATTGCATATTCCTCAAACCATTCCATATAAATATTTGCTACCACTGGGGAGAGCGATGAACCCATGGAAAGCCCATCAATCTGTGCGTAGAACTCATCTTTCACCTAAAAGTAGGAACTACGGAAGCAAAGCTCCAACAACTCCATCACTCCATCCAGCAGATGGAGTGATGATGGAGTTGTTGTTAAATTCACAATGGACAAGGAGCAAAATTCGGCCCTACCTTTCCTCGACGTTCTAGTCAAACGAAATAATGGACATGTACAAACCTCGGTATACAGAAATCCTACCCACATTGGACAAAATTTACACCAAAATTCTAATCACTCTAACGAAACCAAACAGGGGGTTATACGTACTCTTTATAATTGTGCAGTGACCTTATGCAACAGTAGGGAATCCCTGCAAGAGGAAATAGGTAACATAACTAGGGATCTTAAGCAGAACGGATACAGTAAGAGACTAGTAAATGAAACAATAAAAAAATATCAATATAAGACAAGAAACTCTACGTGACCAAATATTTATGACAATTCCATACATTAAAGGAACTTCGGAAAAGATTCACAGAATGGCGAATAAGTACAATATTAAAACGGCATTTAAATCCCAAACTACTCTAAGAAGTATTCTTACTAAGACGAGACCAGATAACAATGTTTCAAACAATGACTGTATCTACCAAATTCCCTGTGAATGTGGTGAGGTATACATCGGGGAAACAAAGAGACCTCTCAAAATTAGAGCTAAAGAACACAAAAAACATACGGAACGAGGTGAAACGTCGAAGTCAGGGATTACCAAACACGCTTGGTCAAAAGAACAGGGCATACAATGGTCGTAAGCAAAAACCATTCATAAAGAAACCCACTAAAAGAAAAGAAAATTTAAAGAAGCTGTAATTATTGTAAACAACCAAAATGTATTTAGCAAACCTAGTGTAGAAATTCCGAATATCTGGCTGCCGTTGCCGAATCGTGAAAAGTCGGTCAAGCTTTGGTAAACAAGGGATAGTATATAAGTCGTAGCTTTTAGGAATAGTTTTTAGTTATCACTTGAAAACGGTTGGAGATACATCACTAACCGAAACGTTGTGTAACAATTAACCAATAAAGACAATGGAAGTCCAAGATTTTAGTGTTATTGAAACCATTACATTATCTAACACTTTTAAAAAAAATAGAGAATGTTATTATAAGATTTGAATAAATAGTTTTTAAATTTCTTCCCAGTTTTTGGTTGTGTAATCACGATAGGTACAATCAGTTCACCCATATTTCAAAACAAAAAATGATTAAGAACTTTAGGACAAATATTAAGTAAGTTATGACGAAAATAAAATGGGTCTCTCGAATTTTTAAAGAAAAATTAAACAATGAAACTGGTGCCATACGAGTAGTAAAAAAAATTGCGTCAACGCGATGATACTAGTAGCCTAGCGGCATGAGAATCTAACTTGCGTCCAGACGGTTCTGGTTCGAGTCCCATCGAAGTTGTGTTTTTTGTTTTAGGATTTGTTAAAATTTATAACTTATCATTAAAAAAATGCAAAAAATTAAAAAATAAATTTAACGCGCCTTTATTGATTAAAACTTACGAACTGAATGTAGTTTTTTTTTGACTGGCGATTTTTTGAAAACGAAGCCGAGTTGGCAATTTACAATTTAAGGGTTTGGTTAGTACCTACCCGCCCTATAAACACGCGAAGTGGGAGCCCATAAGACAATGCACCTCTCGGACCGTCCCGTCCCCTCGTTAGAAATTTAAAAGGTTTAGAAAGCATATATTTTAAAGAAAGATATTTAAAATATATTTCTTTATTTTTTAATTTTAAAAAAACATATATATTTTTTAATGACTTTAAAACTAAAAAATATACGTAAAAAGTCCTTCCAAAGAAAAATTTAAATGTTTCCTTACTAAAAATTTTAGTTTTTTGTGTATTTCTATAGTATAAAAGTTAAACAAAATATGGCCATTTAAAAGTTGCATTTGCTTGCGAAGAGTGCTTCATTTAAAGGTTTAAGGCTCCAAGTTCTTTAAAACTAATTATTTAAAAAGATTAAAATTCACATAATCTTGTAGCCCATATAATTTTCTATAAAGTAGTTTTTATATGGATAAAATAGCTCATGGTCCTTTTAAGAAAAACGTTCGGACCCCTTAACCTGGGGGAAACTGTTTAAGCATATACCCTTATCTGCAAAAAAATCCAGTGGTCAAAGATCTAGCGATCCAGAAGGCGATACCTTTTTTCTCCATTAATAATAATTTGGTTTAAAAATTAGATACCTAATTATTAGAAAATAATTTATCTTGCTTAAGACAAGTTTCTTAAAACCTATATGTTAAAATGGCAATTTAATAAGTAAAAAAACAAGTATTTCATATTTACTTTTGCATAGGTACCCTGTATAAAGAAAACCGCTGCATCAAATAAGCTAATGTAGGTATGTCCATGGAGAGAAGAAACATCCTTAAAAACGAGGTTCTACTTGGCCACTCTTTCCTTCTAGATTTAAGGGGTAGAAAGCACCCTTGTCGAGCCGTTGAAGGTAGGGATTATGCCTTAGCGTAAAAATGTTTTTTATTTGAAATTAAAATTTAGAAATGCTTTTAAGCACCAAAAATTTGATAATTTGGTTTTTTTGGACAATCTGTATTTTGAGAACCAGTGAATCGAAACGGCCTAACGTAGGTCTCGTAAAGAGAATCGAAAAAGCTTTCAAACAAGATACACTCGACCCCCCCTTTTTATTTAAGATTTCAGGGGTGAAATTCACCCTGGTCACTGAAATATTGGGTTCCGTGGTGAATTCCAGATCATTTCTCTTTATAGAGAGTGTTCGGAGATATTGTAATGGGCGATTCCTTGTTTAAAATTATAAGAAAAAGTTTTTATAAACATGGGTCCGAAAATGCAAAGTTTTAAAGCTACAGGGTAATAACTTTTAAAAAAATATATTAATTTTTTATTAATATTTTCAAAAATATTTACTCGATTCTTTTAAAATTTGTAAATATTATTTGTTGTATTAAGGGGCTAATTTAGCCCTAAACAGATTAAAATTATAAGGTCCAGTGGCGTCCCGGGAGGCATTTTAGCAAATAAAATTGGCAAACAAATGTACGCCACTACCTTTTTTGCAAATTTAATATCTGTTTCTTGATTAAGCGTCTAAAAATACAACTTCTTCACTTTTATATATTTTTTGTATCTCACTTCGTTTTCGAGAAGAAAAATAAAAACGGTTTTATTTCATGCCACTGGACAAAATTGGTTTATTAATTTTTGCTAAAAAAATCACAGATGCCCTGGAAAACAAAAAATCAAAAAAATTTCTAGGAAAGAGTTTGAGTGCAACAACAGCTACAACAACTGTTAGAAATGTCCACCATCCATTTCTGTACACCTTCTCACTGGACGAATCATTGAACGACAAACGCCGAGCTAAAATTCGAGGTCTATTTCTCACTTCTTCGCAAACATTTACAATAAAAATCTATTGGATTTAAATCAGAGGAGCGAGGTGACTATTGAATTGGTCCACCTCTTCCAACCCCATTTTCCCCAAAGGTGTTATTTAGATGAGTTCTAACAGCTATACTAAAATGAGGAGGAGCTCCATCGTGCATGAAAGTTATTTGATTACGTATATTTAGAGGAACTTCTTCCAGCAGTACGGGCAATTCCTGTTAAAGAGACTCTAAGTAAGATTCGCCGTTTAATCATAAGGGTAAAAAAAGGGCCCAATTAAATTGTCACCAACAATACCCATCCACACATTTAAAGAAAGTTGTTTCTGGTGACGACATTATACGTAAGAGTGAGGATTTTCTTCACTCCATTAATGAGTGTTATGGAAATTAACAATACCATCCCGCCGAAATCCAGCTTTGTCCGTAAAACGATTGGCAAAACTCCAAACGGGGCAGAAAAGCTCTTGGTAGTAATGCCTGCACACGTTGAACATGGTACGGATAGAAAAGTTGTTCATAGAGAACCTGCCACACAGTGCTGTTGGAATGATTATTCCCTCATCGAGCTGCTATAGTCCTGGTACTTTACCAGGATTTTGTTTCACGGCACGTATAACTGCCTCCTCAAACTCAGGCGTTTTAACGGACCTCGGCCGGCCTCTATCATTGGTGGGAATGGCAAAACTTCCTAAATAACAATATTGTCAAAAACATTACAAAAAAGAACAAGAAAATTTACCTCCTTCCCGTAATCTACGGTCTACGCTCTCAAAGGTTTTACTATCTGGAAGTTGCCGTTGGGGAAGCGCTTCTGCATACAGGCGCCTCCCTGCATAACAGTTACTGTAAGCACGGCATACATTTCATGCATGTCTGTCATTTCCTCAAAAGTGTAATTTTCCATCACAAAAACCGAGATAAAAACTTTTTAGAGAAACTTCGCCAAGAAAATTAGGTAAATTATTTTCTAGAAGAACTGACGCTTGTCAGAGTCAAACCTCCATGCAGAAATGATTTTTTGGTTTCCAAGGCACCTGTGATTTTTTTAGCAAAAATTAATAAACCAATTTTGTCCAGTGGCATGCAATGAAACCATTTTTTTGTTCGAAAATGTAGTGAGATACAAAAAAAATACAGGAAGTGAAAAGTTGTATTTTTAGACGCGTAATCAAACAACAAATATTAAAGTTGTAAAAAAGGCAGTGGCGTACATTTTTTTGCCAATTTTATTTGCTAAGATGCCCCCCGGGACGCCACTGGACCTTATAATTTTAATATATTTAGGGCTTAATTAGCCTCTTAATACAACAAATAATATTGCCAAATTTCAAAAGAATCAAGTAAATATTTTTTAAAATATTAATAAAAAAATTAATATTTTTTTAAAAAGTTATTGTGCCCCGTATCTTGAAAACTGTGCATTTCCGGACCCATGTTTATAAAAACTTTTTCTCATAATTTTAAACAAGGAATCGCCCATTACAATATCTCCGTCTATTTTTCGAACACTCTGTATATGTTTAAGGCTTTTTACCAGGTATTGCATGAAGCTCTTCTAAACAAGTTTCCTCTCTACGCGTTTCCACCTTAACTATGTTTTTGGCTCTCCAGTTTCCTTCCTCATTTGTAGGCCTGCCTCTAAGCTTGATCTAGGTATTTATTTTTTAGAAACTTTACCTAATTTGAGGTTGGGACATCAGAAATATTGTCCGGTTCAATAAAAGCCCTGACATTCTTGTACTAATTAAATCTGGTTATTGCTTTCTATAAACATGATTTTTTTTATTTTGGTCGACTGAACGAGTTTTTAAACGCATGCCCATAATTAACATTTAACTAAACATATGAATGTATCAAGCATTGATTTTACAAATATGTATCTATTTTTTCGCACCAAGCGTTTACGTTTAGTGCCTTAAGGAATAAATAAAATTTTTAACTATGTTAAAATCGCCTTTGAAATTAACCCTTGAAAGGTTGTACTATCTGGTTTCAATAAGTTTGTCCTCCGTGTAATAAAAACTCACCAAATACACTTATGTAAATTAAAGTTCCTATCCCAAAATATCTGACTTTTGATGTACTAAGACCAAATTCTGTTCACAGTTTTGTTTCACTCTTTTTTAACTTGGCGAGTTTTTACCAATTAATACATACAGATGGATTAGTAACAAATTTTCCGGGTCAAAAAAAAATGGACAGAACTTGGTCCAATTCTATGAGGCTGACATTTTTGGATGGGAACTTGGCCCTTTACCATTTTGTAGTTTCTTTTAAGTTCAAGAAATAAAAAAAATGAGAAGGAAGGGGATCTCATGCCTTTTTTTCAGTATATCTTGCTCTGTAGGAAGAACATAACCTTTAGACTAAATATTAAGTAAGAAAATTGCTCATTTTAACGTTTCTTAAATCACGCCTGGTTTGGAGTCTGATAGATAAATGTAGCAATTTTCTTTGTTTAGTAAATAAAATGCTGCCTGAATTTTACATTCTAAAATAAATATGACCTTAGACAAAAACTTTATTTTCAAGCAATTGCAAAATTCTAAAATACCTCCTAAGTATACAGTAATACGGCTCTGCTTTAGGGCATTCAGAGTAAAAAGTGCGGTTTTCAGAATTTTCCCCTATAACCCTACCTAACCTTGGCATTTTTTGCACTAAGACGGATTGGAATGCGGTTTTTTGCATTCGCTTCCAAAAATGGTTTGTAAAAAATTTACCTACTTTGTGACTTATACAAACCGCAAATTGCATTACTGCAGCCAAAAATGCATTCAAAAAATGCTTTTTTTTTGAGACGGCTTTTGGAAGATTTAATGACTTTGTAAATATGAGTCAGAACTAGTCTAGATCGGGTCCTCGGAATTTTCGAGGTCGCTGATCACGATTATGATGTTCAAATTGATCGACAGCCTACTGGAAACCCGAAAACCGAAAATCGTTATGAGGGTTTTTTGGGGCGCTGAATCCGAATTTCATGGCGAAAACGACCCTCCGAACACCTAGTGCACCGTAACTAAGAAGAAATTAAAAAAATATGAAAAATATAAGGATAATTTTTAAACTAAAATTTGATTTTGACAAATAAATACATTTAAATAAAAAAATGACGGTCTACCAGGTGTTCAGGGGGTCGTTTTAGCTATAAAATCGGATTTAGCGCCCCAAAAAAAACCCCATAACGATTTTCGGTTCGTCTTTCTCGATTGTGTGAGAAAAACCCTCGGAGATGAGGTTCGCGTCCAGGTTTCGGTCCACCAGTTGTTCAGGGGGTCGTTTTTGAGGTGAAATATGTATTCAGCGCCCCAAAAATACCCCATAACGATTTTCGGTTCGTTTTTTTCAAATGTGTGAGGAAAACCCTCGGAGATGTTCAGGTTCCGGTGCACCAGGTGTCCGGGGAGTGTTTGCCGATGCCATATTTGAATTCAGTGACCCAAGAAACCCCCGGGCGTCGAGTTTCTCTCCTTCGCCACGTGAATTTTGGGAAAGTCTTACGGAGATGTCGTTTATCGGCTTTCCTGAGCTCCAGGTCAGCTGTCGGTCAATTTGAACATCATAATCGTGATCAGCGACCTCGAAAACCCCCGAGAACCTGATTTGGGCCAGTTCTGACTTATATTTACAAAGTTACCAAATCTTCCAATAGCCGTCTAAAAAAATGAATTTTTTGAATGCATTTTTGGCTGCAGCGATGCAATTTGTGGTTTGTATAAGTCACAAAGTAGGTACATTTTTTACAAACAATTTTTAAAAGCGAATGCAAAAAACCGCATTCCGATCCGTTTTAGTGCAAGAAATTCCGAACTTTTGGCCTTTTTAGTGCTTCATTGCCTCGACTACTACTTTTGTCCTAAAACCTACTTACATTCCAAATTTTCTACTCTCTCGAAAAGTGCCCCATAATTTTGATTAATCGATGAATCAGTGGGACAGTTAGTCAATTAAAATGACCGATTTTTAAAATCGAATATCTTAAAAACATTATTCCGCCACTGTGGTGTATTTATTTAACTAAAATCGCGGCTAAGTAGGTTTCTGTAACACTATTTTTTTGCTGCCTCTAGTATTTTACAAAACACGCTTAAAAGTTAGTAAAAACTTTGCTGTTTTATGATGGCAACACCTCCTTGAGCAGCAATGATGCCAAAACAACGTTTAATAGATTTTACAAAATAAATTCAAATCTGCAAATTACTTTGGCAAATGCACATTTAAAATTGTTTAAAATGTGCATTTTAAAATCTATATAATTTTGCAGGTTGTAGGTCCCAATACACTATATATAATATAACGCAGAAGTTTAAAATATTATATAGCTCTAAAATATTTTTTATTGGGGGGTTATCGGGCTTCATGCCCATTGGGAGCTTTGATCAGCGTGTTAAAAACTAATATTTAGCACAGTTTTAAAAAGAATTGGCTCATTTTTCCTAAGGATTGTGCGGTGTTCTTTAAAGGTGACAATTGTTATTTCTTAAAATTATTCATTGCCTACACTAGATTTTTATCAAATCAACAGCAAAAATATCTTACTTTATAGAGAGACTCCCCAGATGAAATTTTGTCCACTTGTGCATCTCTTGAATCAATAGATATTTTGGTTTCGTCATTACCTTCTTTAATCATAGTTACATTCTCATCGTTGGCCTGATAAATCTTATCGCCTCTTCTTACAATTTTTAGCAGACTTGGCGACATATTTGAAGAAGCATGTGATTTTACATTTGCTGATAAATCCGAGCTATTAATATGCACTTCTTCCATATTTTTATTTTAAAGCAGAAAATAGGTATAGCTATATTTACTAAACACAAAAAAACAAGGCTAAAGTTTTGCAAAAAGCTGTCACTGTCAGAAAATGCAAAATAGTAAAGTTAATCCTAATATTTACCTGCTATTTACTTTTTAATACTAGCATTATGGGATACCTACAAACCTATATTTTATTTTCAAAACTATAACATTTTTGTTATGTCAAGTACGACATTTTTTGATAATTTTAGAATGTCCTAGAAATATACAGGGTGAGTCGGGAGGAACGCACCAAATTCCAGGTGTGTATTGTACACATAAAAATAATTTTAAAAAATCCATATGTTGTTATACGATTCTCATTTGTTTTTAAAATATAGCGTAATAACAAACAAATAAAATTTCCTAAATTAACATGATTTTAATTATAGTGCTGTCTTAACAAATGTTCAAAAATACGGTAATTGTCTCGAAAGTTGCCTCCTCTTCGAGCAACAAGAGCCCTTCGCAGACGAGTAGACGCAGTAAAATGTGTTTAGAGGTTAATGACGGTATTTTTGGTAATTGTCTCGAAATTTGCCTCCTCTCCGATTTTGACCAAATTTGGTATACGGGGAGTTTTTGGGGCGCTGATTACGAATCTGCATTTCGGCATTGTTTCGTTTACGAGATATTCATCATCAAAGTTAAAAATCAAACTAACCTTATTTTCACTATATTCCCCCTTCTTTTTGTACACAATTCTTGATTGTTACACTAAAGTGGCACACAATATTTTATAAACACCTTTTAAAACCTTGTATTTTTATTTATTTTACTCCTTTTTTCCATTAAATTGCGAACTTTTAAGTTCAAAGGCAGCAGCCATATTTGTTTACAAAAGCCTAGTGTATACATGGTTGTCGACACGTTGCGGCGTGTGAAAGTGGAGGTTTACAATTAAAAGGAAAAAATGTAAAATAAATATGAAAACAAGTTTTTAAAAAATGTTTGTGAAATATTGTGTGTCAATTTAGTGTAAAAAGCAAAAATTCTGTGCAAAAAGAAGAAGGAATGGTGTAAATAAGGTTAGTTTGATTTTCAACTTTGATGATGAATATCTCGAAAACGAAACGTTGCCGAAAAAAAATGTTGCAGATTCGTAATCAGCGCCCCAAAAAACCCGTTTACCAAATTTGTAAAAGTATCGATCTTTACATGTCAAGGATCGTTAAGAATGTTCTGAGGTATGGTATAAGACCGCCGTGACATAAAAGGCTCGCATGTAGTTGCCAGTTTTAGAATTGCTAGACAAATGTTGACAAAAACTGCGATATTTATAAATTCATTGTTTATTAAATAAAAATTAGGCAGCGATACTAAAAAAACAAGAACAAATGCTACAACATGCTTCAAAGACATTTAGAGTCGTCGCCAATAGTAAAGAGTACAATGACGTCAAATGCGCACAAACCGATATTCACGGAGGCAGCAAAACGTGGGTCAGTGCAGTGTGTACTATCCGATCATCGGCATCGGTAGCGTGTTTATATTGATGTGAATATGACGAAACTAAAATTATTGTGTGTTTATCTTTGAACTTTTATGTGTGTTAGTGTGATTTATTAATTGTTGTGACTGTTTGGTGAGTTTCTGTTCCGATGAACCTTCTTCTATTTCATTTTATTTAGAGGTATATTTTACAGTAGATTCTTTGGTAATTGTTTACAAAACGGTTTTCTGCTATTTTAACGCCGCCGCCACTGCCATTTAATATCGAAACCTGCTGCAAAGAAAGACGGAGAGACCACTCTCTCGGTTTATTCGCGCAGCCAACGATGACGTCAAAGTATTCTTTACTATTGACAATTACTCTAATATAATTACTTTAAATGAAGGGCCCCTCTTTTAAGGCAATCCATGGTGTTGTGCGTATTTTCTTGACAAAATTTACGTTGTTTTATTTTCTTGAGCAGTTTCATCAAAAGTAAGAAGGAATCTCACTATTACCTCTCGAAACAAAGTAATTTTTATTTTTTGTTGGTAAAGTGGTTTTATTCTATATGAGAATTTACAAGCGCTGTTCCTAAAATATATTCTATAGTAAGTTTTCTTTACCAATTAAGGGATTTTCTCTAGGGTAAATTATAACTGGTCATCTGATCCGATTTTTTCCAAATATTTCTACTTTTATTGTTTTTTTTTTGTATGACTTCTTTTGGATATCCACGCCGGTTGGCTCGCAATGTACCAATATAATGTATCTATTCTTCCAACAAAATATTTTTAAGTTTAAGACTGGTATTAGAATTAACGGCTATTTTAGTTCAGTAACAGTGTTGGTTGGAACAGAAGCGTTACCGTCACTTTTTTCTTTTCGGGCATATATTCGTAAACTCCATGTATAACATTGTCACTGCATAATTTATAAAGTTTTACACCATATTTATGCATTTTTTTTGTAAAATATATTGCTTGAATAGAAATCGTCATTGACATGGAATAATGGATTCGTCTATGCAAAATGTACGACCAGAAGTGTAGACCTTTTGAAAATTTCTTACAACCTTGTGCAGACAGTCGCCTTCTGGACAACTTTAATTATCAGAGAAGTGTCACATAGTAAGAAGGAACTGAAATCTATTTCGTGACATGATTTTTTATTTTTTTGATTTTATAACATTTTTATAAAAGTCGGCATTGATCCGATACTTTTCCAATGAAGGCATTTTTGCCAAACTCATGTATGCCACTACACCAATAAATCTAATAATTTCTCTCAGTCGGACCCCATCGATGTAGCCTTAAATCTTTGTTTATGTCCGTTAGATCACACAATACATAAGTCGCATATTTAATTTACCATCTCATCAACAATTTTATCGTCAACGAAAGTACAGAAACAGTTATGGCGATAGATCATTTTTATTAGTATTGCCGCGTAATTTTAACGTAAACCACTTTCTGCAGAGTATTTAAATTCTCGATGATTTCAAAGTGGTTACGTCCACATATGCTCTCCAATTTTTTGGTTATTCTTTAATTCTTGGACATCCTTAGTATTTGGTGATTAGCTTTGAGCTAAAGTCTCAATCTTAATTTTTTTTCCAAGTGTTCTGATAAAATATTAATGTTCCGTTCCAAATCTGTTAAGAATATGTTCTTAATTGTTTCCATATAATTAAGTAAAACACTGGTTGAGGCGTTTGCAGTTTCTATTTCTTTATGCGAGACACTATCAGGCAACATGACTTGGAACAACAAATAAATCAAATTCGTCATCAATAATAAGAAAAATAAATAGAAAATAGTATACAAATAGCAAAAGGCAATGCTATTTACAAAAGCCCATGTCGCGTGAAATTTAAAAAAACATATATTTTTATATTTTTTAAAATATTATATTTAAGAGATATAATATATTAACCTCATATTTGAGCGTCTCTCAAAGCAAGTTCAACAATTTTTTTACCAGGGTTCAGGACGACAGTTCCATCAAGCTAGCAGAGGTAAATTAGCAAAACTCGATTAAAAAAATCACTGGAATTTCTAGCTAATTTGTTGCTAATTAGTTGCTAAAATGAGGATTTTGTTGCTCTAGCCGATTTCAAAAAATCGAAATTACTGCTATATTGATATCAAGATAGCAGAAATTTTTGATAAATTGGTAATTATCTGTCGACTTTATCAAACGATTTTGTTGCTATAAATTAGCAATGTCAAAATATTTAAAAAAAGTGTTTAATTTTTTTTTTTAATGCTACCTTAAATTTCATTTTTCACCACGTTATCGACGGAAGTGATTTTGTTGCTTTGCGGGGAAGCACTCAATTGCTTCTAAAGTACCAGCAACAAAATAGTTTGTAATAATCAACCGAATTGTTTCATATATTTTTTATATTTTTTTGTTACATGCTACCTTGAATTTAATTTTTCACCACGTTATCGATGGCAGTGATTTTGTTGCTGTGCAGGCAAGCATTCAATTGCTCCTATAGTACTAGCAACAAAATAGTTTCTGATGATCCACCAATTGGTTTTTTTTAATTTTTCCGTTACATGCTACCTTAAACTTCATTTTTCACCACGTTATCAACGGCTGTAATTTTGTTGCTGTACGCGGAAGCACTCAATTGCTCCTATAGTACCAGCAACAAAATAGTTTCTGATGATCCACCGATTTGTTTTATTTATTTTTTAAATTTTTTCTTTACATGCTACCTTCAACTTCATTTTTCATCACCTTATCGACGGCAGTGATTTTGTTGCTGTGCACGCAAGCACTCAATTGCTCCTATAGTTTCTGATGATCCACCAATCTGTTTTATTTATTTATTTTTTAATTTTTTCTTTACATGCTGCCTTGAATTTAATTTTTTATCACGTTATCGACGGCAGTGAATTTGTTGCTGTGCAGGCAAGCACTCAATTGCTTCTATAGTACCAGCAACAAAATCACTGCCATCGATAACGTGGTGAAAAATTAAATTCAAAGTAGCATGTTTTCAAATAAAAATGTAAAAAACTTTTTTTAATATTTTGATATTGCTTATTTAAAGCAACAAATTAGTAACAAAATCGTGTGATAAAGTCGTAAGGTATTTAACGATTTATCGAAAATTCTTGCTATCTTGATATCAATATAGCAGTAATTTCGATTTTTTAAAATCAGCTTAAGCAACAAATGCCTTATTTTAGCAACTAATAAGCAACAAATTAGCTACAAATTACAGTGATATTTAAATCGAGTTTTGCCAATTTACCCCTGCTAGCTTGATAGAACTCAGGACGCCCGCTGGCAACAATAACATAGCATGTTAAATGTTGAACACATTTTACGTGAAATACGTTACGTGTATCAGCATTTATTTGATTGCATTGAAAATCGGTATCTGTATAGCACTTTTGTAGCTTATAACAATTACATTTTACTCGTAGCTCCATTTCACCCAGCAGGAAAACTTTTTTGTTTGGAAATTGAGCCATAAAATATTTTTTTGGAATAAACATACAAATTTCGTTTTGATTGTTTCGCACTATTTGAAAGTATGGTCTTTATTAATAAAATAAAATAAAAAATCAAAGTAAAAAGTTCAAAATTATTTTATATTTTTTCTGTTGGATATTAGGAGCTAAAAAAATCCCAGAAACCTTTCTATGCTCTATATTTCTATAACATACAGGTTAAAATCAAAATTCAAAACTTTTTATATTATATCGGCAACGCCGCGCGTTCTACTGTTTACTTTTGTCGGTTTCGTCGATGTATTTGCCATTTTTTAAATCAAAATAAATTACAATTTTTATACAAACACGCTTTTTGTTGCATAAAACAGTGGAGTTAGTAAAGACGAGTTGTGATTTTTGTTATTTTTGAGTGAAAAACAACGTAAACATCACGCAAATAATGTGCTAAACACTGCAGTGTTGCCAGCTGCTTGCGGCGGACTGTGGTTTCACCATTTCGGCGAACCATGGAGTGTGATGTCTGCAAGGAAAAAAGGGACGTTTTTAAGTGCGATGGGTGCCGTTTGGGTGTGTGTAAGACCTGTGCATGCCTATCATCCTCCGAAATTAGGGTTTTGCAACTCAATACTAGGATCATGATATTTCATTGCAAGAAATGTAGATCTTTTGAGACATGTACCCTACTGAAAAACACAATTGAAGATAAAACTAAAATAATTGTGAGTAAGGATGAGATTATCTCCTTACTAAAAAAGAAAATTGAGGATCTGGAAAACACACACCAGAATACTAACCCGACAGGTATGTCTTATAGTAATGCTTTAACAAGTTCAGCTAAACAAATTAAGAACAAAATGCCCAACTATAACTTGCCTATGCCTAGTTTAATAATTAAGCCCAAACAAAACCAAAATATTGAACAAATACAGGCTGATTTGAAAAAAAAACATCAAACCTTCGGAATTAAAAATCGCTATTCGGGGTACTCGTAACACTGCAAATGGGAATGTAATTGTTAAGTGCCAAAACAAACAAGACTTAGATTTATTAAAAAAAGAGGCTGATAAGAAACTGAGTGGTTACGAAATAGACATACCAAAATTAAGGAAACCCAGAATAAAAATACCTGGATATGATGGTAGGTTGGACAAGGATGAGTTAGAAAAGTGTATTAGAGAACAAAATCACTTCATTAGCATGAATGATGAACTAAAAATTACATTTGTGAAAAAGACTAAAGAACGGTACACAGTATTTGCGGAGTGTTCTCCTTCCCTATTTCATAGATTTATGGCTGATGGGAAAGTGTTTATTGGTTGGGAGAGGTATTCAGTCTATGAAGATTTTGGTGTTACTCGCTGTTTTAAGTGTCAAGAACCCTTTCATAAATTTGACAATTGCCCAAATCAACCATCCTGTGAACGATGTTCAGGACCACATAGTTCTCGCGAGTGTGACAAAAATACTCAAAAACAGTGTAAAAACTGCATGATAGCTAACCAAAAATATAAGCTAAACTACAAGACTGACCATGGAGCTAGTGACGAAGACTGTCCTTCCTATCAATACCTAGTGACTGTACTTAGGGGTAAGATTGATTATGGTCCTATCAATGGCTGATACACAAGTAGAAATTGAACTTCTCGAAAATCTCGATAACTTGGTCAATGACATTAGGGGGGATACTATTACAGACTGTGATATGTTAGGCAAAAAATTAGAATTAGGTAATAAAATTTTGACTGCATTTCATTTAAATATTCGCAGCATAAAAAAAAACTTTAATGAACTAATTAGCTTTCTAGAGGGATATAACCTCAAATTTTGTGATATTATTGTGCTAACAGAATCTTGGCATCTTGAGAGTAGTGATAACTTCTGTATTGATGGTTATACTATGTACTATAATAAAGCTGACTTTAATAAAAATGATGGTACGGTAGTCTATGTAAGATCAAATTTAAAACATACAGTAGCGCATATCAAACTCAACTTATCCAAAGTGACCCTAACAAGTATTGAATTAAATGTTGGTGATGTGTCTGCTAGAATATCTTGCATTTATAGGCCACCTTCTACAAGCACACCGCATTTTCTCGTAGATATTGAAGCTTATTTCTCAAAACCATTTAAAAGTCAGGTTGATATCCTGTTAGGGGATATAAATCTGAACTTGCTTGATGAGAGCAATAATGAACTCATTACTTATAATACAATATTAAACCGTTTCGGCTTTGTATCTACCATTAACACTCCTACTAGGGTTACCACCGATTCATCCACCATCTTAGATCATATATTTTTAAGAAAAAATGCAAGGACCAACTTTAGGTACTCATCTTTTGTCATTCATTCTGCCATCACGGACCACTATCCAACCATGTTTAGTATAAATGGTGCTGACAGAATACAGGCAAGCACAGATGAGACAAATGTCCACAGTGTAACTAAAATAGATTATATACTATTAAAAAATCTCATTGAAAGACAGAATTTTGACAGTATCTATAACACTCAGGACCCTGATTCTGCAATAGTAATGTTAACCGATATAATTTCTGATGCCTTAAACCAAGCTAAGTCTCAAAAAACATATTTCAATAAAAATTTCAAAAAAATTAAACCCTGGATTACAAACGGGATAATAACGAGCATAAAAAAAAGGACAAAATGAAAAAAAAACTTCTTCAACATAACACCTTAGAGAATAAATTGACCTTCACAGAATATCGCAACAATTTGCACAACTTAATTCAAAAACGTAAACATGACTTTTACAAAGCGAAAATTTTGAAGAGCGGTACTGATCTGAAAAAAATATATAAAGTTATAAATGAGGCATCTGATTCTAATACTGTTAAACATGACAACAATTTTAACATAATCCACAACAATATTCACTTTAGTAATACTTTAGATATGGCTAATTTTTGCAATGAGTTTTTTGTTAATATTGGTTACAACATGTATAAAGGAATAAAGTCTCCTTCCAATCCCCTACAGATAAAATCAACAGCACCATATTCTATGTTCCTGAGGCCAACAAATAAAAATGAAATTATTAAACAAATAGCCTCACTAAAGAATTCCTGTGCTCCTGGTGCTGACGGCATAACCTCAAAAATTGTTAAACACCTTCACATGTATATTGCTTCACCACTCGCTCACATCATTAACTTGATTTTTCGAACAGCTAAAGTCCCTAAATCTTTTAAAGTGGCAATAGTCAAACCCATTTACAAGTCAGGGGACAGATCTAATATAGGCAACTATCGACCCATTAGTATCATAAATACATTTTCTAAGATTTTTGAAAAATGTCTGAAGGATCGTTTGGTGGACTTTTTTAACCAAAATGAAACTTTATCTAAACGTCAGTATGGCTTTAGGGACGGTCTTAGCACAACTGATGCAGTTTACGAACTGTGTGAACAGGTCACAGATAATCTGGACAAGGGAAAGAAATGTCTTGCTGTCTTTCTGGATCTGGCGAAAGCATTTGACACGGTGCCCCATGATTTGCTTCTTCAGGTGTTGGAATCTTATGGAGTGAGGGGCACTGTGTTGGAAGTATTTAGTGACTACTTGAGTAACAGAACGCAGTCTGTTAGGGTTGGACATACGGTGAGTGACCCACTTGAAATCAAGATTGGCATTCCACAGGGTACTGTTCTGGGGCCAATTCTTTTTCTTGCATACATTAACTCACTGACTAACTTCCCAATTCAGAACGGATCTGTGGTGTCTTACGCTGATGACACGGCTGTCGTGTTTTGTGGGGATACATGGGACTCGGTAAGAGACTATGCAAACAATGGCATAGGTAAAATTAAACACTGGTTGGACTCTTTTAAGTTATCTCTAAATGTCTCAAAAACAAACTACATTGCTTTTTCACTTACAATGGCAAACCGTCCAAAATTTATACATTGACAGCCTTAATACTCATTTAGCCCATGTTGATTGCACAAAATACTTAGGAGTTGTAATTGACAAACACTTAAAATGGGATCACCATGTCCTTAGATTAACAAATAATATTAGAAAATTAATATATAAATTTTACACAATTAGAGAAATTTTAAATACTCAGCTTTTAATCATGGTATACAAGGGGATTGTGGAATCATTGCTCAGATATGGTGTGGTTGTATGGGGTGGTCTCTACCACAACACTTTATCCAGTTTAAACATAGCCCAAAATTATATACTAAAAATAATTTTCAGGAAAAGCAGACGCTTTTCTACGGCTTTGCTCTACTCAAAAGATGTTTTTGATGTGCGTTCACTGTACTGTTTGTCCACCTGTGTATATGTTCACAGATCCCTCAAATGTAAAAAATTTATAAGCCATCCATACCAAACTAGAATTAATATTAATGAACACCTAGAAACGCCAATTGCCTCAACAACAATGAAATTAAGGTCAACTTTTTATCTAGCACCCAAAATGTATAACTTGTTACCGCCTTACATAAGACACTTAAAGATTCTGAAAAAATTTTGTGTAGCATGCAGAGAGTACATTTTTGAAAATTTAGAAACATTTAAGAACATTTTCATTAGTATGTAGGTATTTAATAGTATATTCATCTGATTTTTTATTTTGTTATCTTTTGTTTAATTGTTAGTTTTGCGAACGATCTTTACGTTCTATCTTGTTTAGAAAAGTTTATTATTTTTCTTTACATATATGTTTTGTGCATTATACTATAAACTGTTGATTGGTACTGTGCACATACAGGTATTTAGTTACCTAGGTGCATTATTACACTCTTGGAACCTATCTTTACATTTTTTGTTATGCATTCTTTTTTGTATTGAATTGTAACAAACAATATGTAATATATTATTATTATTATTATTATTATTTTCACACAACTTTTACGTCCGAACGTTGCAATTCAGGTATTCGATTTTTTTAAATTATAATGCTCTTTAGACTTCTTTTAAACACATCCAGAGGTCTAATTTTTTTTAAACGAGTAAAAGGTTCGTGCGATTTCAATAGAACTTTGAGAAGTTTTCTGTCGCCTTTTATAGAGGAATTTAAAGTAATCATCACACATTTTTAAATTCCGTAGCAATATCTTTTTTTATGTTATGTACATGTGAATGTGTAAATAGTTTTTTTTTCTAAAACAAGTAGTTTACATTGTAATAGTCCATAACAAAGCTAAAAAACTCACTTCTCAAGTTACCATATTTGAAAGATATTTAAAATAAGACAACTATTTTTAAAACTATTGTTAAAACTCCTAAGTGTCATTTTTGCGAAAATCGTTTTTTGCAATAATATCAAAACTTGCAAGTCCAAGAATTATTATAGTAAAGTTTGTATATTACAATTTTTATAATGTTCATTAATCAGGTTTTTTATTAACTTTGGTGCTTACGAGGTTTGGGTAGACCACCGCCGAAATAATATATAAAATTATAAGAAATCAGCCCCAAGCAGTGATATGGTAGACAGGTATTTTATTTCAAAAAATATATATTTTTGTATACATATATACATTAATTGAAGGGTGCAGGGGAAAAACAGGTTAAGTCAAATTTCATGATTTTAAGAAAAAGGAATTTTAAATTTCAAAATGCTACAAAAACCAAAGTATTTGGATTGATAAAATGTTCTTTTTACCAATACGTTTTCCAACTTTCTGAGATCTGTAGGTCATAAACGGCAAGCATTTAAAAAAAAATATTGATAGAAAAATTAACAATTTATTGATAACTGGTTGTGACTAAGCCAGTTTTTGCCTGAAACTATAACAATTTTGTTTTGTAAAGTATGTTTATTTTCTTCTTCTTCTTCTTCTTCTTCTTCTTTCTGGGAGCCGTCTTTCACTACCGGAGGCAGCGCTACCTCTTGGGCTTTTTGTGCCTAATCTCCCACTGTCTTTTATACCAATCCTCCCATTAGTCTTGTTTCTTCTACAAGTCTGTATAACCCCGAGACTGGTTGGTTGATATATTCCTGTGGGCTCATTTTTGGTTGCCCAAATAATGACTGTCTTTTGTGATCTAACGCTTCACATTCACACAATATGTGGTAGGCTGTTTCTTCCCCCTTGTCGCACATTCTGCAACTTGGGTCCCCATTGTATGAGCCTGTTTCGTCCAATCGAAATTGGTTTTCGCAATATAAATATATTTTTTTGTATTGTTTTTCGGAAGCATAGTATATTTCTTTTTCTTCTGTAATAACTGAGATTTAATATGCCTTACTGAAATATAATAATAAAATAACATAAAATTATAATTAATTAATTTAAATATGTACCCATCTTTGTGACAACCTCTATAATACATGGTCGAGAAGCGCGCGCGTCAAGCAGGACTAAACTTTAAGCCGACAGGGCTCTCTCCTCGCGAGCGCCGCTAGAGAAAACACGCAAGTACCGGGTACCCGAAATTAAGTTTTATATTTCGATGTCGGCTTAGCCCTTTTTAGAAAATTAACATTTTATGAAGTGCCATAGTGAAAGTGCAAGATCCAGGACCTACTACAATCCCGCAGAACAGAAAACTGGTAAGACCATTGTCTTCTTGTGGGTTTGTCACAAAATTCATTTATTAATGTCATTTTTAATACCATACAGTCACTTTTCTCTCGCGTCGACATTTGGTCAATCGATCACGGATTTTGAAATCGCATTTAATAATATATTTTATCAGTTTGATTATAAAATCTTTTTTTTCGTTAATTTCGAACAATAAATTCAACTGGTATCTGTTTAGGAAACGCCACTTGCGCGTTCATATCTTGTGCGGCGTTTAACAAATAGCTAACAAAGCGGAATTCAAAAATTTTGGCCGTTAAACGTCATTTTTTTAATACATAAATTGATTTTTTCTTTCCGGCTCGGATATTTTTGGCCTTTATTTCTCACTGGAATTTGTTAATGCATAAAAAAATCATAAAATGCCTATTACTATCTTAAAAATAATTTCAGTTTGGCATTGATAAATATCTTTTTTAATTTCGTTAAAAATTTCGACCATTTTTTTTTAATTTTTTTTGCGAATACGGTTACTCTACGGTACTCAAATCCGAAGGTACCGAGCGCGCACCTGGACCGCGCCTTTCATTATCTCGGCTGCTTGCTGCTTTAAATGCTTAAATTAGCTAACCTTAAGTTATCAGTCGGTTAATTTTTCTTTGAGCCGATATAAAACCTCTTTATTTGTTGATTAATAATAAATATATTGATTTAATATTTTATTACCTGGTACTTATAATTAATTTAACTCTTTTTTCTCATAATACTGGTTAATTTGTTTAATGCATATTGTTTGCATTGCTCCCTATACCTAATGTTTCTCGCAAAATATAAAAATAAGCTATTCTTATAGTGCAATTTAGTACTTAGTTTAGCATCTTAAAATAATATTTGATAAATCTTAGACGTAATACTAAGTATTCGTTTTTCTCACAGGTTTATTAGTAAAAAACCTAAGAACTTATTTTAAGCATTCCCCTCTCTCACGGGTTTATTGAAAACCTATTTATTGTAATAAGCTTAAAAATAATATAGCTCCCCTTTATAACTCATTTTACGAACTGATCTTTTGCCGAGAATACAGGCTCTAAGTTTGCCCCATTAGATTAGATTAGATTAGATTATTATTTGAGCGGAGATGGCGAAAAATGACCTCCACCACTGCAACCTTACCAGATTTATTGTGGTTTCTCCTATCGTTCTTTAGAGTACCTTGTCCAAGCCCGTCTTCTTAACTAGACTCCAGAGTCTCGACACTGGCCACTCCATATAACTTGCCGGTTTTGGCTTCTCCATCCCATGCCTAGTAAACCTAAGCCTGCATAGTGCTTCGCAATGGCACCACACATGTAGGGCTGTTTCTTCAGCCTCCTGGCAGAACCTACACAGGCTATCCTCCACCAGGTTCATTCTTTCCAGGTGCTTGTTGAGTTTACAATGACCTGTTAGTTGACCTACCGTTATCCTTACGACCTTACGGCTGTGGCTCAGTAGGTCCGATGTAAACTTGGCCGAGCAGGTCTTAATGAACTGCTTTGCCTGTCGTTGTCCCGGTGTTTGTACCCACCAGCTTTGAAACTGTCTGTCTACCCAACTCTTAATAGATGCTTTGAAGAGACCTGCCGAGATACCGCAGAATGGCTCCGGGCCTATCATTTCCGCGGCTGATCCTCTTTTGGCTAGGTCGTCGGCCTCTTCGTTACCTGGATGGCCCTCGTGGCCTGGTACCCAGGCTACCGTAAGTTTGTTTTCCAAGCCGACTTTTTTCAGGGCCTGTATACAGTCCCCGACTAGTTTGGAAGTAACTTTATGGGAACTGATGGCCTTCAAGGCCGCTTGGCTATCTGAGTAAATGACGATATTTTTTCCTTTACTCCCTTTTTCTTTAATCCTCACGGCGCAATGCACTATTGCTGCGATTTCCGCTTGGAAAACCGTGGCGTGCTGACCGAGACTTAAGATTACCTTTTCTCTAGGCTTATCTCCATAGATGCCAGCTCCTACACCCTTGTTGGTCTTGGAGCCATCTGTATACCAGATATGATCGGCTTTGATTGGAGGGCCTTCCTTCCAGTCCTCCCTATCTGGTATGACAATACGAAAGTGTCTATTGAAGATGAAACGAGGGGTTGTCCTGTCTGAGGGCATCTCAAACAATGAGCTGACCTCTTGGTCCTCCTCTATTTCCCATCTTGGAGTCCTTCGGTGTTCTATAATTGGACTTTGACCTCCTTTGAGCCTATAGAGTACCGCCTTTACTTGCCCCTGTATGTAGATTTGGAGTGGCGGCAGGTTTAGCAGCACTTCCAGAGCTGCGGTTGGAGTTGTTCTCATAGCTCCCGTGATGCATACGCATGCTAGCCTTTGCACACTTTGAAGTTGTCTGATTGCTATGGTCTGTGAGACTCTTGCCCCCAGGCAACTGAACCATAGGTTATCATGGGTCTTATTACTTTTATACAACCACATGTTCATCTTTGGGTTAAGTCCCCAGCTTTTTCCACAAAGTCTGCGACATCTCCCGAGGGCAATTTTTGCCTTCTGAACAAGTTTGTTGAGGTGTGGTCCCCAGTTCATCTTTTGGTCAAAAATGACTCCTAGATACTTAACCTCTTTTGAGAAGGGATTTCCACTCCATTGAGCTTTGGACATCTGAGTGCCCTTAGTGATCTTTTCTTTGTGAAGGGAACAATAACGGTCTTTTGTGGATTAACCGACAGACCTTCCTCCCTGCACCATTCGTCTACGATGTTCAGTGCGTTTTGCGTCCTTTCTGAAACAAAGTCTAAGTGCTTACCTCTAACTACGATGGCTATGTCGTCTGCGTAGCCGAGGCAGTGAAACCTCTCTTTGGCCATTTTTGCCAGAAGGTCGTCGACTAGGATCGCCCAGTATAATGGTGATAGCACACCTCCTTGTGGGCAGCCCCTCCCCACCTCGGCTTCTATGGTGTCCTCGCCCAAGGTGGATCTAATGACCCTGTTTCTTAGGCTGGCCTCCATCCCGTAGCATATGGTTTGTGGGATGTTCCTTCGTGTAAGAGCCTTTATTAACGATCCTGTTGGAACGTTGTTGAACGCTCCCTCTATGTCTAGAAATGTGCCAAGCGCTATCTCTTTGTCATCGATTGACTTTGTCAGGAGTCTGCTCAGATCGTCCAGAGCGGAGTCCGCAGACTTTCCTGATTGATAGGCATACTGGCGGTCACTTAAAGGGTATAGTGATAGTATGTTATCCCTTATGTATCTATCCACAATTTTTTCCAATGTTTTGAGCAGGAACGAGGATAGACTGCCCCATTATTATAATTTAATTTTTTTTGTGGAAAATTAATGATTAATTAGAATCGTCACTGTACGAGGTTTTATTTAATTGTAATATTTTACACGCCGATTTTTAAAATGACTGACAAAAAACTTAAAGGTCTCGTTGCTCTAAGAGAAAATGCTTTTAGTCGTTTACAGAATATTAAAGATATTGCTAGTGAAGCCTTAATTAATGATGAAAAGCACAACCAGTTTAAAGCTGGTTATAAGCATGTTCAATCGGTTATTGCTGATTTTGACACTCAACACTCTGGAATTTTGTCTCTTTTGGCTACTATAGAAGATGCTGACATGGATGAGCAACGAAATATTCGGAAAAGATTTGACTCCATGTATTATGAAGTAGACGGTATTTATACTGATCTGTTCGATAACAAAACTAACACTCATGTTGCTTCTCCAAGTCATGTCAAGTTGCCAAAATTAGAACTTAAAATATTTGATGGATCAATTCGAAATTGGAAAACTTTTATAGACTTATTTGATTCCATGATTCACAAAAATTCAAGATTAACCAATGTAGAAAAATTTACATATTTGCTCAATTCATTGGAGGGCACTCCCTTAAGCATTGTCCAATGTAATCCATTAACAGATGGAAACTATATTATTGCTTATAATGCTTTAAAAAATAGATTTGAAAATTCCCGTTTAATAGCTGTTAGTCATTGGCGTGAAATTGAAAAAACAAAAAAATTAATAATGATCTTGATGTAAAAGCTCTTCATTCTCTTTTGGATACATTTACTGAACATTTGTCAGCTCTGGAACATATGGGCCATCCTATTGCAGAATGGGATTTTATTTTGTTTTACATGCTTTTTGATCGACTCGACTCTAGCACAGCCACTCGATTTGAACTTGAGTGTGGCAAATCGTTGGAGGATTTTAATAATAAACACAAGCAATATGAAATACTATTAAATTTTCTTAAAAGGCAATGTGTAGCCCTAGATACTGTATCTCACTCCTCTTCTCCAAAATTTATTGATAAAGATAAGCTGTCAAAACCTTCAAGAAGGACATCTCTCTTAAATTCTAAAGCCTCCACTTGTCCTGCTTGCAAAAAAACTGGTCACCTAATTTATAGCTGTCCAGAGTTTTTAGAAAAAAATGCGGTTGAGCGATACGATGTCATTAAATCAAATAAATGGTGTACTAATTGTCTAGGCATAAAACATACTAACACCAAATGTTCATCTCGAATGCGCTGTGCTAAATGCAGCAAGCCACATCATAGTCTTTTACATCGGGATGTAACTCCATTACCTTCCCCCAATAATTCTTCTTCCTCTGTGGGTAACTTACCTACAAAAAAATCCGATGCTGAAACTCAGTCTATCACTCTCTCTAATATGACGCCAAATAATGGGTCCAAAGATAATCTAGTCTTATTGGCTACTGCTCAGATTCGCGTTCTCAACTCCCGCGGCAGCTTTCAGCAAGTACGCGTTTTGCTCGATTCCGCGAGTCAAATCAATTTTGTAACTACAAAATGTTGTAATCGTTTGGGTTTGCAAAAACGCCCCCTCTCTCTGTAAAAGGTTTAGGAAACACGACCTCTAAGGTCACTCAGAGGTGACATGCACCTTCATTCCCAAATTAACTCTTGAACCTCAAATTACTCTCGATTTTGCTGTAATATCTCGAATCTGTGATAATATGCCTACAGCTGATTTACCCGAAACTAATTTTAAACATTTTTCTCATTTGACATTAGCAGATGATAAATTTAATATCTCGAGTCCAGTAGACATGCTACTTGGTTGTGATGTCTTTGGCTTTTGTTTAAAGAAGGTACTATTTCACATTCCATTGAGGAACCCGTAGCTCTTAATACTTACCTTGGTTGGATAATTATGGGACATGTGTCTTTGCCAAAATTTATTTCGTCAAAAAATTCACTTTGTACTACTTTTTCCTCTTCACTGGAAGAAAATGTAAAGAGGTTTTGGCAATTGGAACAAGTTCCTCAGGTTCATTCTATATCACCTGACGAAGTCGCTGCTGAAGATTTATTTGCTTTAACACACGGTCGAGATAATAATGGTCACTACATAGTGCATCTTCCCTTCAAAGACTCAAAGTTGCCGGTATTTACACATTCGAGAGATATCGCGCTTCGCAGATTCTATTCGCTAGAGCGGCGTCTTGGTAATAATTCTGCACTTTATGATGATTATTGTAACTTTATGCGTGACTATCTTGACTCTGGTCACATGGAACTCACATCGCCTGAACTCAATTCTAGCTCCCAGTACTATATTCCTCACCACTGCATTGTTCGACCAGAAAGCTCGACTACTAAACTTCGCGTGGTTTTTGACGCTTCCACCAAGGCAGGTAACAATTTGCCCTTAAATGACACCTTGTTAGTAGGTCCCAAACTCCAACAAGACATTTTTCCTTGCTTTTACGTTTTCGCCAACATCCTCTAGTTTTTACAGCTGATATCAAGCAGATGTTTCGTCAAATTAATGTATTTGAACCTCATAGAGATTTCCAGCGCATTGTTTGGCGATTTTCTAAATATGAACCTATACTAACACCAAATGTTCATCTCGAATGCGCTGTGCTAAATGCAGCAAGCCACATCATAGTCTTTTACATCGGGATGTAACTCCATTACCTTCCCCCAATAATTCTTCTTCCTCTGTGGGTAACTTACCTACAAAAAAATCCGATGCTGAAACTCAGTCTATCACTCTCTCTAATATGACGCCAAATAATGGGTCCAAAGATAATCTAGTCTTATTGGCTACTGCTCAGATTCGCGTTCTCGACTCCCGCGGCAGCTTTCAGCAAGTACGCGTTTTGCTCGATTCCGCGAGTCAAATCAATTTTGTAACTACAAAATGTTGTAATCGTTTGGGTTTGCAAAACGCCCCTCTCTCTCTCTGTAAAAGGTTTAGGAAACACGACCTCTAAGGTCACTCAGGAGGTGACATGCACCTTCATTCCCAAATTAACTCTTGAACCTCAAATTACTCTCGATTTTGCTGTAATATCTCGAATCTGTGATAATATGCCTACAGCTGATTTACCTGAAAACTAATTTTAAGTGTCACAAAAGATTTTCAACACCTTTTTAAACCCGTTGTATTTTATTTATTTTACACCTTTTTCCATTAAATTGCGAACTTAAGTTCAAAGGCAGCGGCCATCTTGGCTTATAAAATTCCTAGTGTATACATGGTTGCGGCCACATTGCGGCATGTGAAAGTGGAGGTTTGCGGAAAAGTAGTAAACAAAAATTTCGATGCCTTTTTAAAATATAAAAACATCCTGTGCATTTTCGTATGTTAAAAATTTCCCTAATTCCCTTAATAAGTAAATTCTAAATTTATCCATTAAATTAGTGACGTAAAAAAAAGACTAACTATACCAAAAATTTTGGTATATACGCTTAATATTATTATAAAAATACCCATACTGGCTTCTGAAGTATTGTATATAAGTGTTTTTTCAGTCTGAGAATTTTTTTGTGTGACATTTTTCTGTCAATATAGGAGCCCTTTTTTCTGTTTTAAAAATTGCTGCAATTTTTCTTTCATGCGAGATGAATAGGACGTGTGCTGTTTTTATTGCAGCTGCCCGGCTAATTTGGTGAATATTTTGTGACGGTACCAACTTAAAAATATTTTGACAGTAACCCATAAGAGCATTGGGCGTTGGTTAAATACATTTATAAATCAGCTCTTTAAAAGGAGGAAACTTCCAATAAATTAGTCCTTGACTTTAGGAGTTATATCTCCATTATTTATAGTTTTAATTAAATACTGAATCCTTTCCCAGTCGATTTACCGTACCGACAATCCAAAGTTACCGTATTTTTCGCTAAACTACCGTACATTATTTTAAATACCACTTAAAAGTATTCTTTTCTTTCCACCCGGTAAAAGATATGCTATATTCTCGTGGGTCTGTTCAATTTTAAATTGCCGGCGACCGGAGTTGACATCAAAATATTGTGGTCGGGGAATCCCAAACAGACGGCGACGCCAGTAGCAGTGATGGCACAAGCCACAGAGACAGACCATTGAAGAAATTATCGGACGATGTTGCCAATATTATCGATTTTTAGCTAGTAGAGGCCCAAGGGTGTGTTCTGGTACAAGGTACAATGCATAATATTTATTTGAGTATTAATTATTGCACGAATTAGCATTGGCGAGCATTTTTATATTATCTCGGTGGTCTTGACTGACTCCAAATAAAGCAATTTTTAAATCCCTTAAATTACCGTATATTTGCGTACGGTAATTAGCGTCCCGTTGGCAACACTGGTTCCGCGCGACCGCTACGTCAAGCACTCGCCGTCCTTCAAAGCGAGCACTCTCCGATTTTTTTTTAAATAATAAATAAAATTAAAAATTAAAAAAATTATGGTGCATTCAATACCATTAAATAAATAAATTTCCGGTGAAAACAAGTTTTAAAGTTCATTTTTCAACAAGTAGGGCTATTGTTGACACAGGCCCACAAAAAAAAATTAGTGGTGTGTGACTAGGATTTTCTGGACTATTTTTTTCGCTGAACACGAATGTGATGTTAAAATTGGGGTCAGACAGCAAATAATCGTGGAAAGGCGTAATTTCAGATATTAACGATTTTTTTTTATTATTTAAAACGTTAGTATCTTAAAAACTATGCAATACAGGGTGGCCCACCCCATTCGCCTCGGTTTTTCTACGAGAAATGAAACGAGTTGGGGAAAAACTTTTAGCACGGTCATATGTGGGTCCATGAGGAGCATATTTCAAAATTATTTTGAAATATACAGGGTGACCCAAAAAGAAAGTACATATCAAAGTTATATTTTTTTTATGGAACACCCCATATTTTTTATATTTTTAGATACTATAGACCAAATAAAGGTGAGTTATTGTTATATTTCCTATACCTAAAACTGACCGTTTCTGAGAAATTTAAAAATACAGACCATAATTTAAAAATTGTTTACACCCTGTACATATAACGTGCTGCTTGTAATTAAATTTATTGCTTAGCTCAAGGTTTAAGTTAACTATCACATAAAAGTTTTACCTTAATATTATACAGAGTGTTGAAAAAAATTTCCTCAAAGTTTGAACACACTTTTTATTAAATAACTTTCTTAAGTTAAATGGAACACCCTGTATTTAGTGGCCTATTTTGAAGCGGAACTTAATTCCCTTTAAAACCGTATTACGGTTTCCTATACCTATCTCTTCTGCTTTTTATGCAAAACGAGTTTTTATATTTGACTTATCATTTATCTTAAAAATTGTAATTAATTTTTTTTTTATTAAAGATCACGTAGATTCGCTAAAAGCACAAGTTTAAATTTTTGAAAATAAGTTGTATCTCAAGTAAAATGCAGGCAAAAGTAATAACTCCAATTTATTGTCATTTCTAAAATATTAAAGCATTCTTAAAATGAGGATCAAAAATAGTAGAGCACACTGTCCTAATTGTTGAGAGCAAAATATGGTAAATTGCCCTTGTTTCTTAGCAAATGTATCAGACTTAATTTTTTATAACAACGGGTTATTTAACAGACATCTACTAGTGACGAAAATCCTAATATTTTTGAAACCCTTGATCACCAGCACAGATGGTCTGTTAACGTGTGGGGTGGAATAATTGGAACACGAGTAGTTTTATTTTACCATAAAGTCTGATATATTTGCTAAGAAACAAGGGCAATTTACCATATTTCGTCTCAACAATTAGGACAGGTGTGCCTTCTACTATATTTCGATCCTCATTTTTAAGAATGCTTTAATATTTTAGAAATGACAATAAATTGGAGTTATTACTTTTGCCTACATTTTACTTGAGATACATCTTATTTTTAAAAATTTAAACTTGTGCTTTTAGCGAATCTACGTGATCCTTAATAAAAGGTTTTTAATTACAATACAGGTTTCCATTTTTAAGATAAATGATAAGTCAAATATAAAACCCGTTTTGCAAAAAAAGCAGAAGAATAGGTATAGGAAACCCTAATATGGTTTTAAAGGGAATTTAGTTCCGCGTCAAAATAGGACACTAAATACAGGGTGTTCCATTTAACTTAAGAAAGTTATTTAATAAAATGTGTGTTCAACTTTGAGAAAAATTTTTTCAACACTCTGTATAATATTAAGGTAAAACTTTTATGTGATAGTTAACTTGAACCTTGAGCTAACAATAAATTTAATTACGACAGCTCGTTGTATGTTAAGGGTGTAAACAATTTTTAAATTAGGTCTGTTTTTAAATTTCTCTAAATTTCTCAGAAACGGGCGTTTAGGTATAGAAAATATAACAATAACTCACCTTTATTTGGTCTATAGTATCTAAAAATATAAAAATATGGGGTGTTCCATAAGAAAAAATATAACTTTGATATGTACTTTCTTTTGGTTACCCTGTATATTTCAAAATAATTTTGAAATATCTCCTCATGGACCACATATGACCGTGCTAAAAGTTTTTCCCCAACTCGTTTCATTTCTCGTAGAAAACCCGAGGCGAATGGGGTGGGCCACCCTGTGTACATGAAATTTTATAAGACAATAACAATGTATTTTTAAAAGACCTGTAATTTAGGTTATGGGCATATCTCTGTAAACTGGGCAACTTTAAGCGTATTTTTGTTCCGAACAAACAGTCCCGTAGTTAGTTTTTTCATAGAATAATAATTTTATTAAATTATTATCATGCAACTTAAAGTAGAACACTATGTAAAATGAAGATTAAAATGTTATTTAGTTTAATAACAAGTATGTAAACTAGTATTTTTAATGCATTATTTAATTAAAATTTCTTTTGAAAAGTTCATTAGTTTCACTATTATAAGTAGAATTAAAAAAAAATTGTGAGATAAACCCTTTTTCCACAGACTGTTTTGGACGCAGGGGACTGTTCTTTGCATTATAAAAACATTTTTTATAATAATCTTATTTTATTGAATATTTATGATAAGGACGGCGTAACAGTGGCGTGATTTTTAATAGTCAATAAAATGAATATTTTTTGTCAAATATGCTAGAGGCGTTCACAAAAAGTAATATTTTTATAGAATTTTTTCATAAAGTTATAGATAAAATTTATCCTCTTTTTAAAGATATATCAAAATTAATATACATTCATTTGTTTTTTTTTTGATTTTAAAAACTCAAAATAATTGCTAAAAACTATTTTTTCATTGTTAACTTTGTCCATCTAGATGGGTACGTGCAAATTTAGTTTCAAAAATTCAAACAAATGTAATGTATTATTTTTATATGTAGATGCAAATTATGCTCTTTCATATGACCTAATTTTGCTAAAATGCGCGGTCAAAAGAAACGAATGAGAAATCTTGTATTATTCTAAAAAAATTGAATTCCCCCACCGCTTTATTTTGATAGTAGAACAAAACGGTTTTTAGACAAAAAGTGTAGGGAAATGTCAGTAAACATGAAAATGATATCATCGATATATTTCATTAGAAAAATTTCTATAAAAATCCCATTTTTCTACTTAGGTTTGGTGTTACGCCCTCTAGCGGACGTTTGACAAACTCGAAAATAATTTTCAGCATTCACTTGGCTAGACTTTTATTATCATTTTTGTTCTCTAAAATCTATACGACCTAATATCTTACTGAGATATGCGCCGCTGCGCTTTATTATTTTTTAAGTTAAGTACAAAATATAAATGAACTATTTTTTTTTTCATATTATATCGGCCTGGGACAGTAAGTTGCTCAGCTTACAGAGAAATACCCTTATATAACCTTTTTGTCTAAATGTAATATTTTTCGCGTTATAATAAAAAAACTGAATTATCAGGATTTTTTTAATATATACCTCTGGAAAGAATTTGATTTTTTTTTACATTTTTTCTGCAAATTGTAAGTGATTTGGGATTTAAATAGAAATGATTTATTATTAAAAAAAAAACACAAAAATCACATTAATAAAAAAAAATTTTTTACTATATTGGACTGAAATTTTTTGTTAAAATTAAATTTTCGTTTATATTTCTTTTATTATTTGTCTTATCAATAATGTTTATTTAACTTTTTTATAGACAATATGAAAAGCTTTCTCTTTTGTTCTATGAAATTTTTTGTATCTCTAGTGGGCGGCCACAACGAAGCACCGCACATCGCACCGCACTTAGCATTGTACCTTAGCATCCGTGTGCTAAACAAATTTAACTATTGAATTCAATGCGTGCGGCCATACCGGCGCACCGCCCCTCGCTTCGCATCGCCTTTGTATCTAGGAGCATCGCACAGTAAATTGAGCTTAGTATTTTTCAGAGCCTCGCACATGTCATTTGTTTTGTTTTTGAAGTTATTAAGGTGCGTTTAGACCTGAGCACGCACGCACTGATCCACCGCGAATGCTCAAGTGTAAACGGTTATGCCCGCACGCTCACGCTGTGTGTTTCTATGCGCGAATAGCTTCGGCGCGATCCGCCGACTGTCGGTCTCGATGCGATGCTCAAAAGAATTAATTGGTTCGCGAACGTCCAGTTTGAACGGGGTTAGGATTGTTGGGAGTATCTACGAACGCACGTACTTCAACGGGCGAATTAGTTTAATTTGAAAATGTAGTGGAGTAACACCAAAGTTTTGCTTCTATTGCAAGAATTCGAAAAACTTCCTATATTATGGGATGTGAGGAACCAAGAATATTACTCTAAAACAAAAAAACAAGATGCTTGGTAAGCACTTGTGAATAATTTAAAAGATAAAAAGTCTCATGGAATTGTTTCGCTGTGAAAAAAGTAAAATTAGGGCCAGCATTGGAACTGGAAATGGTATGTTCATGCATATGTATACCGGGTGTTGCTCTGCCGGGCGGTACAAAGAAAATCACATGTAAATTTTCAAGTAGTAAAATATTGGCTCTCCTAATTATTTTACACAAAATGTTATTTAGATATTTTGAGAAGCACAAAGAGTTGTACCCAATGTTTAAGCTTCTTTATTATTTCACCAAAACCCCAACCAATACAAATTCTGATGCAAATTTACATCCCTTTTCTGAGAGTTAAACAAAACTATTATTTTTGTTAAGAAAATATTATTTGCTTTTTTTAGCTTAATGTTTTTTTAATACTGATTAATTGTTTTTTTTTTATTTTAATACTTTATGCATGTGATATATGAACTGTTTAATAAAAATAAATTAACAACCCAAATATACATCCCTTTATATAATTTCTGTCACGAAGCACTTCCACTGTGGCTTGACAAACTTCAGGAATAATGTAAGAGATAGAAGATTTTGAGACTCTGAAAAGATATAGTAAGCTGTTGTAAGAGTCTCCAGTTGCCAAGAAACGCAAAGTCAGTGCTAGACGTTCTCTTGGTGATATTGACTTTCTATAATTTGTATCCATTTTAATAATTTTGGGAGTTATCAAACTAAGCAGATATTCAAAGTCAATTTTTGTTTTTCTTGTAAAATTTCGAAATTGATCATAACTGTTATCTGTCACTAACTCGCGTACTAAAGTATTCAACGTCTGTTGCGTAAAAATTGAGTTTGCCACCAACGACGAGGTCTACGTTTACGAGCTTCTTTCTTTTTTATCAAATTATACATTAAAATAAATGCACCCGCCATGATTTCATCGTCGTCTTCCATTATTAACGCACTCCTGCGAACAACTGGATCAGCTTGTGCGTCAAAATATACATAAACCTATGCAAACGCAAACGAATGCGTGCATGGATGCTCACTGCGTACGTACTCAGGTCTAAACCCACCTTTAGCGTGATGGATAAGGATAAATTAATTACCAGTGTGTTTACCAGGAAGACGATCTGAAAATCTTTTCTTAAATCCTTATAAAAGTGATGGAATTGTCCAAAGTAACTTCGTTTTTTATTTAAAGGGTGTACTGATATCCTTGGTTTATTTTTAATTAAATTAAGTTAGAATCTAATAAAATATCATCCTCATCTGACGATGATGAAGCCATGTTTAAAAGTAAAAACAAATTACTACGTAAAACGTACTGTGCGCCAACGTGGACACTTGTTGGCAATGCTCTGTGTGAGGCAGAGGCGATACTATGGTATAGTGCGGTGCGCTGTACGGTGCGCCGTTGTAGACGTACCCTTTAGTTTATATAGGCGTAATCCAGAACATTTCGTGGTAAATAGCATCATGTTATAAAAGTTCCTAAAAGTCCTTTATTTTGTTTATTATAATTTTTTTAAGTAACAAAAAAAATTTTTTTGTTATTTTCAAAAAATTATAATAAACAAAATAAAGGACTTTTAAAAACTTTTATAATGTGATCCTATTAAGTAAATAATAATATAAGAGGGGCACCAAGAAGCGAAAAATTTATAGAGCAATTATTTAAACATTTTTTATTGTCTTCAATGAAGGCGGAGGTCGGAAAAAAATTGTTAATTTACAATAGCCCTACTTGTTGAAAGATATATTTTAAAAGTTGTTTTTAACGGGAATTTATTCATTTAAGTGTAAAGATACACCTTTTTTAAATTATTATTTAATACTCAAAAAATATATATTTTCAGTGGCGTACTCGCTTTGGGTTGCGAGATACAACACTGGGAATTAAAACTTTTTCATTGATAATTTTTTTTCTTTACGGAGCTTCTTTTAAAATTTCTTAATTATTAATAGTTTTGGAGTTATTAACAAAAAACAAAAAGCATTTTTTTCAACCCAATTTGTTATTAACTTTTGCAATTTTTGCGTGCTGAAAAATCCTTCAAATACGTTTTTCTAGGCATCATTCTGAATCCGATGAGGCATCGCTCATATTTTAGCAGGTTTATCTGGAATTAATACGTTTTTAAACTTGTTGACTAGAGTAATTTTCCAAATAAATTGCAGCAATAAATTTCAAACTGTAAAAATTTTGAGTGTACGCAAGAAAAATTTTACGCAGAAGATTTTTTAAACTGTAAAAACACGTTAAAAAATGTAAAGACGCTTTTTTTAACTTTTATTTTTTTAGTGGGCGATTCTCTTAAATTTGTTAATATTAATATTTATACAGAACTTATTGTTGGGCTATCTCGATTTTTCGGAAGTTTTCATTTTTGATACGTAAAAATAATCTGGCTGCTTGATTGAAAATCCTGATAGTACAGAGTCAGCCAAGAAGGTCAACACAGAGCTCAATGTGTGGCTTTCCTCGTATTACAAAATAAATGTGAAAAAGCCATCTTGTGCATTTTCCCGTAGAATTTAAAAGAACATAGAAATTATGTGTGAGAGAGAGATAAAAAATTCAAATATTTTTTCATTTTTTTTTTTTGAATAAATATTTGAAATTTCTAGGTGGAGCCGCACATCTAAACAATTACTAGAAAATTTGTTTTTTAAAGTATTTTATCATATTCTACAGAAAAAAATCACAACAATGTTTTTTTACCTTTTTTTTAAATAGAAGGAAATCCCTATTATTCTTCTTTGGAGATCCCTGAACATCAAAACATCAATTTTAACAAATTTGAAGAATCATCCAAATAGTAAGATTCATTATATTTTTTTTTCTGAACGCATGGCAATCTGTAGATCACGAAAATACAGCTCAGAAATTTTAAAATTACCCATAGACTATATATAGGTTTTAAAACAGTTACAAAAATGTTAAAAATCAAAAATTATTTTTTGTTTTTCTTTTTTATTAATTTTGTAGATATTGTTAATTTTTGTGTATTTTTTTTATTAGCAGAGACTAATTTTTAGTGTATATATTGTTTTTTTTTTCGAGAAATAGTGTTTGTAGGGTTGAAACTTGATGGCGCACGCATTATTTTGATTTATGCAGGGTGGGTCGAAAAATGTTCTGTAGACTTTTTTAATTAACAACAAAATTAATAGTTACAATTATTTACCAACTTTATGTCGGTCCACGAGGACTAAACACGGCTTTATTTATGACTTTTCTTTTATTTTAAAAATGTGACTATTTCACATTTTTTTAAATTCCAGAGAATCCACAGATATAGTCCTAAAATTGTTATGAAAATGATGAATGCGCTATTAATTTCAATTCGTTTAAAAAACATCGTATAGGTAAATCTGCTCAAAATTCCTTATCTCTTTGGAAATCTCAAAATTATAAACCTTTTTCTGCTAGCCGCTATCGATCGCATAGTTTCGTGGGTCGGAATAATTCGACTTGCGTCGACGATACACGAACGACAGAACTATGCGATGTATCGACTGTCGCTCCTCGTTCCCGTTAGCAGTATTTTAAGCACGGTTTACAGAGATTTTTTGGTAGCTGAAATTTGACAGCAAAACATCAGCGCCATCTTTTAAAAGTGTTGCATAGAACATAAAAAAATGGAAGTGTACAAAAGTTTTTTTTGTTTTGTATATGGAAAAACCTGTAAAAAATAACTGTTTACTCTGGCAATTATTTAAAGTTTTTCCATTTAGATAAAAGGAAAAGCTAACATTATGAAAGATTTTGATTTTTTATGTTCTAATCGCCGTTTTTAAAAAACAGCACTGTTGATTTTTTGTTAAATTTTAGGTACTAAAACAGCTTCTCTTTTGCCCTGTAAGCAGTGCATTTTTTTTAGAACTGTAACAATATAAAAATCAGTTAAGTTAGCAGTACATTGTTATTTTTATTGTAAATTATTTTCCGTTCAACGTAAAATAACAAAAATATTGATTTATTTAGTGTAATAACAAATAAAATTACTTATGACATATTATAAAAGATTTAGTCAATACGTGTAAATAATTTGTTAAAGCTATACTTGTGTCAAATTTATTAATTAGCGTAATTTTTTTAACTTAAATTATATAGTCAGCTCATAAAACACATGTTTGTTTTATTATCAACCTATTATTATTTTATTATTAATTAATAGGTAGCATCATCCCAACGACTATATACTAAAGGACTGCTTAGTTCCATTTAACGTACGTTGGAAAATATAGGAGAAGCGGGCAGCGGCTGTGTCGTCACCAACGGTGCAAAATATTGCTGGGCGACGTTCATCAATGTTTTGTTACCAATGTTCGATGTTTTTAACATAGATGTTAGATGCCACTAACATCGATGTTTACCTTTCAATGTTTAAAAAAAGTTTTAAACCTAATTTTTCTAGATCCAAAAATAAAATCTTTATTTTTTTGAGTGATCGAGAGATCAACATCGATGTTTGTGTCGATATCCCAGCACTAGCCAGCACCGGTGGTGACGTCAGAGCGAGTTTGACCTTGGCAGACAAATCCGGCAAACTGAGCAGTCCTTTAATATATAGTCGTTGGCATCATCCGACTGTCCTTGGCGGAAAGAGGTTTTGATATCAATATTCGACAGCTAACTTCACGTGGGTATATGGTTGAAGAACTTAACCTAAGATATTCTTGTTAGGGATGTTCAATAAGAATATACATCGATGTGATGCATCAAATAAAAACCCCATCATATATATACTAGAGACAGCCCTGCTTCTCGGCAGTGCGATTCGGTAAGAGGGGTATATGCCTTGCTCTACGTGCTGTGTACCCTTCCCACCGACCTATCAGCACGTTGAAGCGAGTGAAAAAGGTAGTTGACTGATTTTTATTTCTCCCATGATTATACGGAATGCCGAGGGGCAGGGCTGCCTCTAGAAGGTATATATGCTCGAAGCATATATTAGATAAAATACGAGGGAAGCATAGTAGAGAAATTAGACAAAAGTCAATAATCGTACTTATTAATATGCCGTAATCAAAAAGTGAGAGAGTGCAAAATAAAAATACCTCTCTAAATTTAACATAGAATGTCATTAACGCTCTTTCCTGGTATTCTATTGCGTTTTTGTGCCATCGAGTAAATCGCAAATTTCGTGTTTCCGATACGTCCTTCGAGCATATACCTTCAAGAAGCAGCCTTGCCGCGGTTTATCTCTCGCACGACCAAGCGGCCAGGATATCTCTAGCAGATATATGCTCGAAGGATGCATCGAATTAACTCGATACATTGATAAATCGCAAATTTCGTGTTTCCGATACATCCTTCAATCATATACCTTCAAGAAGCAGCCTTGCCGCGGATTATCTCTCGGACTAAGCGGCCAGGATACCTCTAGCAGATATATGCTCGAAGGATGCATCGAATTGACTCGATACATTGAATAATGTGATATCGATATGGTCGATGCATCGATGTATATCAAGCAATTCTAGTTCTTATGTTGGCTTTTTGAAAAATGTATTGTTTGTTATGAATATGAATTATTAAAAATGAACAGAAAAGAAATAGAGGTAAATGCAGAAGCCAAAAGAACTAAACGTAAAGCCAACGGGGTGCAAAATAGTGATTCTGATGAAGCTGTGGAAGAAGACACCCCCGATTTTATCGATATTTCAAAGTTACTTGATATAAAACAGGAGAAAGATTATGATCATGTAAATACACTCTTAGAATCAGAAAATAATAAAAATCAAAAATTGGTAGATGACAAAAAAGACTCCAGAACTAACTTTGTCTCTTGCGACAAAATATTCCTTAGGACAGATCGAATTCTCGGCACATCAATAAAGAGGCCTACAAAGAAGCCTTTGCACATTAGCGGAAGTGTGGACCACACAAATAACAAGTTTTTTGTCAAATGTGATATTTGTGACGAACAATTTAAGACGAAGTTTCGTTTCAACACTCATTTAAAAAAGGTTCATAAAATAAAGAGGGAGGATTCTGTTTTGCAGTGCCAGTCATGTCCACAGAAGTCTAATACCATCTACGATTTGAAGTGTCATATGTTAATGTATCACTTGGACGAGCTAAACTTGAAAACTGCTTGGTACAAGTGTGCAAATTGTCATTTAAAAAGCACTGATTCGGAGGAGATCCAAACACACAAACAAGAATCGATTTGGTGTCAAGGGGCCAGTGTTCTAATTTATCACTCTTGTACAGAATGCCCTTTTCAGACAGATAGAGTATCGAAGCTTCAGGGGCACATAAAGTTGCATTTTAAAGGTGGTGCTTTGAAGTGCCCACATTGTACATTTAAAACGACTTCATCACAGAAGAAATTGATGGATGAACACTTAGCATTGCATAAAACGTAAGCGACCTTATTATTTTTGTAAATTTTTGGACTGAAATATTTTGCATTTGTAGTGATATAGGACGTAAACTTAATAAATAAGTAAAGTATAATGGGGTGTTTTTCTTTACTTTTTCATTTACCCTGGTAATTTGGCTTAACAGTATCAAAACTTCTTTCTGCCAAGTCAATGTCTTTTTTCAGCCTTTGATTATTTGGCAACATCGCAAGGAGTCCGGTTTCGTTCAAAGGTAAAAATTCAATAAGCGATTTTAACTCAAAATGATGATAAATTGTAATTAATTAAGGTAATAACTTATGGTAAATGTCTTAAAATTTAATTAAATCCCGGTAGCTGAACTACGAAGACCATACGCACTCCATATTTTCCTTGATATTAAAAATTAACCAAATTGCTGTGTTTAAAAATTAATTATAAACACAAGACGATCACACCTTATTATAATTAATTTCTTGGTACGTTTCAGTAAAAGAATTTGTATTTATTTTTAGTAACAGCAGAACTAATTTACTTATGTTTAACTCATATCAATAGTTATTATATATTAAATATAGCAATGAACGCTAGATTTTGATGGAATATTGACTTTTTGTGTTTTAGCATTTCTTAATTATTAACTTTTTCCATTTTATAATTAAATTGTAATTTTTTTAATACAAATTAAAATTATTCTGTTGTAACTAAAAATAATAACGAAAATGATAATTGTCTCAGAAGTTGCAGTAACGCCGGTTATAGCCAATGTTGGTATAAGGGTTTTTTAGGGCGCCTAGTCAAATAAACCGGTAGTTTATTTGACTAGGCTTGTGGGTAACTGTACAATAAATCGTTTTTTGGGTGGTCTGCACAAACCCTATGTATTCTTCGGGATTCTACGGAAAAAAAACCCATAAAACGACTATTAACATATGACAAAAGCCACAACTAATTCCCTATTCAGGTTTCGTTGGATGATTTTGTATGGCACAATTCTGCTTTAGTGCATATTTAAATGTAAACGTCGTTCCAGCCTTCTGCACTGTTGCCAAAGTTCTTTTCTTCTTTGGTTTCTATGAATTTAAGTAATGATCCTTATCATTTGCTTGTCAGCTGGGCTCTGGAGAACATCTAAAAAAAGATTACGAATTCATCCTAACCCAACTTTTGTATTTAGGACAACAAAAAATACCAAAAGCCAACTAATTAAAACCCAGACAATACTGCATAAAAGGGCCTTTTTAAAGAATTAAATATGGCAGACAGGTTGACACAGCTTCAAGACTGTATAAATCAGGTAAATTTGAATTTGATTTAGTAAAAAATTGGTGAAACCAAATAGAATTTATTTTAGCAAGCAGAGCACTTTTGCAACAGCATTGGGATCTTGCAACAATTCGCTCCCCCCAGCAAATTTCCGAATTTCGACAGGAGTGGCTCACAAACGCCTCAACAGCAGAGTCAGGTAATAAGTGGGTATTTATGGTGAATACCAAAAACTTTTATGTAAAATAAGAGCCCAGTTCCTATTATCGGCTCTCCTAATTTTATAATTATTGATCTTTATATAAATTTTTAGGAAGACTACGTCCAGCTGTTCACTACCTTGATAGCAAGATGTGCTAAAGACATTGACACACTTATAGAATCCTTGCCAAGCGAAGAAAGCTCTGCAGAACTGCAGGTGGGTCTTGAAACAAGAACTGAATCAAAGTTTAAATTTATTCACTCATGACTTAAAACTTGCCCAATTCATTATCATTTGTATTAATTCCTTTTCAGCTCGCCAGCCTTCGACAATTAGAACAAGAAAACCAAGATGCAGCCGACCGACTGGACGCGGTGGTCCACAAGGGGCAAGAACTACTGGAAAAGATCCAGGCAGACCTGAGCGACATCGCTCAGGCCCAACTCGACATGCAACACCTCACGAAAGCAGCTACAGGGGGGAGGGAATGATTAAGGGGGGTAAGGAGGGTTAGGCATGTAAATAATACTGTGGGAGGTACAGGGAATGGGGCTGAGGGACATAACACCAATATAGGTTCTCTTTAAGGCCATTTATTTAGGTTTTTAACCAAGATAAGTGTATAGGTAAAGGAAGCACATAAGAAATAGATGCAAAATAAAAGACTTCTGATGAGTTCTGAAGGCATCTTGATACATTATTTTGATTTTTATTATAGATCTCAAGGTATTTTTTTATTTTATTCATAGGATGTGTTAAGTTTGTAGTGTAGGTGCTCGAGTTTTTTATACAGTTTCCATGATGCATGTATTTTTTCTAGAATATCTATCATCTTATAGTCTTGTTTAAGTTTTAGGAACAATAAATAAATTTTTTATATAAAAATACTTTTGTTTAATTAAAAAACCTTAGCAAACAATATGCTCAGTAAAATAACCAAGTTGGTTGTTTTTTTTAAGTCCACTATTTATGGAAAAAAATGTTAAATAATACGGTAATTGTCTCGAAAGTTACCTCCTCTTCGATTTTGACCAAATTTGGTTTACGAGTTTTTTTGGGGCGCTGAATACGAATCTGAAAAAATATTTTTTCGGCAACGTTTCGTTTCCGAGATATGCCTCATCAGACTTGAAAATCAAACTAACCTCATTTTCACTATATTCTCCCTTCTTTTTGTACACAATTTTTTATTTTTACACCAAAGTGGCACACAATATTTTATAAACACCTTTTAAAACCTTGTATTTTTATTTATTTTACACCTTTTTTCATTAAATTGCAAACTTTCAAGTTCAAAGGCAGCGGCCATATTTGCTTATGAAAACCCTAGTGTATACATGGTTGCGGCTTGTGAAAGTGGAGGTTTGCAATTAAATGGAAAAAAGGTGTAAAATAAATATAAAAACAAATTTTTAAAAAGTGTTTGTGAAATATTGTATGCCAATTTAGTGTAAAAATCAAGAATTATGTGCAGAAAGAAGGACTTTGATGATAAATATCTCGAAAACTAAATGTTGCTCAAAAAATATTTTTTTGATTTGTAATCAGTGCCCCAAAAAACCCCTGTATACCAAATTTGGTCATAATCAGAGAGGACGCAACTTTCGAGACAATTACCAAAATGTTTAATAATAAGAAAGGAAACATCATAATTCTCATCAAAATATCAAAAAAAAAATGCATAGATTTTTATACAACTTTATTTCAAAACAAAAAGAAGACACACTATCTGGACATTCAACAGCTTTTTGTGTAAGTATTATAAACACTAGTCCTTATTTTAGTACACTTTATAGGCATTTATATTATAAATAACATTACTACAAGTACAGTTCCGTCCTGCAAAAAGTTTTATCTCAGAGCCCATGAATACAAACCTTTTTGGTGGCCGATACTGTACATTCCTCGTAACCAAAATTTACTTCAATTTGCTGAAAAGATCTTTGGTGACACAGTGATCTACAGCGTGCAGAAGGTCGAAGAGTTCTTCGACACAGGTCTCTGTGGTACGGCTTCTGGAATTAACTCTGTCATTACACGCCTGGTATTTTTCGGCTAAGTGCTTGCAGTGTTCAGTCTCTCGGCATTGATCCTAAAGAAAAAATTAAAATTTTATGGTAAATATGCTTCCGAAAGCGAAAAAATAAAATTGTAGACTTTGACACTTTGCAGGTTAGGTCACGGTCTTACCCTTAAAACTTGCTGTGGATCGACTAATTCGGCTTCTTCGTCATCTTGGCCTTGACGGTGGGCAGTTTGGGAAAGAATCTATCGAAAAACATGATTTTTCGGAGGAAAAAGTTCGAAAAGTAGGTAAAAATTGGATTTACGTAATAAGACCACCAAAATTACCAGCTGTCAAGTGTCAAAAAAACGAAAATTTGTAGTAATGGGACATATTATCGACAACTAAAATTAAATTGGTTAAGGCTGTTTGGCACGATCACATTTTTTGCTATTGGAGAAAGCAAAACCTTAGAGAATAAACCTTCTAGAGGCGGCCTTGTCGTATGGCCGCGGCAATGAGACAGGCAATGCGCAAGGGAGAAAAGAAAAAAAATACCATCAATAACACCTAAAGTAGTTTATTATTAAGCTAAGAGATCCTATGCCTATTTGTCTTCTTTTATTCTCTGGACCCGAACATCCCTTTTTCTTGCTATTATTTTCCAATATATTTTTTTTATTAGGAAAATAATTGTTGAAAATGCAATTAACGATGCCCTTATGAATATGGTTCGTCCATTACCTAGTTTTGTAAGTACTATTTTATAGAGGAAAAATCATACAAAAAATGCCTTTATTTAGCAATAATATTAAAGAAAAATTAAGGTAAGCAGCGCTGCAAACAGCAGATTTTTTGCTTGTGAAAAAGGCAAGACCATAAAAATTATATACCAATTCGATTGTGGGTGATTTAAATTTTATCAAAAAAAGTTACACTTGCAAACACCAATTTAATTTTACTCCTGTTATTTTAAAGGTCAAATATGTTTGCATTTTTGAACTTCGAGTAGAGAAAAAGGTTATACTGCTATTTTTCTATCTACCGTACGCTTATTCGCATGGCCGTGGCAAAGCTGCGTCTAGAAGCTAAATGCTCGAAATTTTTAAACGCACAAATTATCGATATAAATTTGTTCGATACTAAATACCATTTGTACCAAACGTCAAAACACTACGACGCTAGTCAATCCGCAACTTATTTAAAAATAATATTTTGCTTTTTTTGAAGCATTGACATGTCTTTAACAAAATGTCATAGTAAAAATTTTATAGTTTTAATAAAATCACTTCTTTTAAGTAAGAAAAATCTTCTTTAAAAATAAATTTAAAAAAAATTCGCTGTTATGAGCTCAGTTCTTAACTTGACTACCTCAGCATTCTTGACACAAATCGAGGTTAGGGTATCTCGGCGCTAGAGCTCTTCTGTTATTTCGAAAAAAATCGTATTTGCACCCCAAAATAAATAGTTTTCTGACTGAAAATCGCGATCATATATGTTCCTCTAGAGCTTCGGCCCAAAATTACCTTCAAATTAAGATGCCAACCGTTCTAAAGTTCGATCCCAGCTGAGTTACTTTGACCTCTTGTTTATTTGTTGTTATTTCCAAGTTTTTCGTTAATTTTTCGGCCAATTTCCATCAAATCAAGGTAAGAAAGTCTTTTACTCTTCATGTCACCATTTTAACGTAAAATTCTGTTTCAGATATGAACGGGATGGATCACAGACCACACAATGTTCCAGTCCAAGGGAAACCAAAGAATTACAAGCTTCTGGTGGACCCCTTTTTAGTTAAGGGCACTTCTAAACTGTACAGATACGATGGGGCTGTTCCCAACGATAATTCCTACCCTCCTGTGACTTTAAGAGATCCACGATCACACTTAACAAGAATATGGACACGATTGGAGAGTTTGGATTTACCAGTGCCTCGGTAAGATTTTTCAGAACTTCTATCTAAAAATAAGCTTAATTGAAGATTAGTTTAAAGTCTTTAAATTGATTTAAATGTTTAGTTTTGGTTAGTAAGAATGTTAAATGAAAATATCATTTTCACTTTTGTGAAATTTATGGTATATTTGCATTTTCAGCTGAATTGCTGAAACTTATTTAAAAAGTAAATGCATAAATTTGCACAAGTAATGAAAATAAATATATTTTTAAATAAATCATGTCCAGGTTGTTTATTTTTCAAGTAGTTTAGGGTGTAAACAATCTGGTTGAGACTCAAGTAAACCTAACCTAACTATTTAACTCTTGGGCGTTTTCGGATTTTTCAGGTACAAAAACGATATTTTGGGATACTTTTTGAAACCTTGGCGTAAAAGTTGTCGGTTTTATTTGTAATTTAGCTGAAATTTTGATAAAAAATTCGGAAAATTTGATATTGCGCAATTTTCCAAAAAAATCCTAAAATTTCGTTTCCCTAGACCTAAAACTTATCGAAATATGTAATAAACATAATTAAAAACTATCTTACGGATAAATAAAACTTAAAATCTAGTTATTAGACCCTGAAAATCGATTTCGTGGTCGAATTTTTGTGTATAACCTCACAAAGAATTCGACTAGATTTTACCTAATTTTGAGCTAATTTCGAACGATGTTGCAAGGGTTTTCCTATTTTTTTATGCAAAAATAGGTCAACTTTGCAAAGATTATGCAAAAATGTAAAAAACTGAAAAATTACGACGTGGATTTGTAATGTCAAATGGTGACGTCAGAGGCGTATTACCGGGGTAATCGAAATTGTACCTAAGTAAAATTTCTGGTGATGCGATTCTTGTTTACAGGGACGTATCAAAAAGTTTTATCAAACTAATCATTTTTTTGTCATTTTAAAACGAAAATACCAAATATTCATAATATGGAGAACCTTCGTGACCTCGGTGATTATACACCAGCGCTCATGGTGGCAAAATTAAGCATTTATGTTGTAAGACAAATTGAATTTAATTAATTATTAAAATAAAAAATGTCAAACATTGTAATTATTAAGAGTGGGTTTCAAAAAATAAATGTCCCGGATTTACGAGTACCATCCAAGGAAGTTTAAAGGTGTATGGAAGCCCAATACTGTAAACAAAATTGTCAGGCGTGCGGGCAGCGGGAATGGGGATTGGCCCGCGAGTTTGCAGCAATGAATAGTAGGTCAGAGCCGGACTTCATAATTCTTTGTTACTATCTATAAAGTTCACATCATCAAATGTCAAATTCAAGCATTCCCTGTTTTTTTTTTATTTTTGCACAAAATTATTGGTTATTAAACGATACTACCATAGAATATTTAAAATTATTGTGAATATTGGATTTTATATCATCTGATATAATATGGAAAGAATAGATGGCGCCACTTTTTAGCCTTCTATTTAAATGGTCGATATTTTTGGGAGTTTTGTATTTTTACCAAAATCTTTGTAAATAAATAAAAACACGAGTTTTTAAATATTGTATGATAGTTTCATGTACTTATCACCAATTTTGTGATAAAAGAAGGGCAAGATAGTGTAAATGAGTTTAATCTAATCCTAAGATTGTGGTTGTACATTAAAAAGTGAAAATTTTTATAACTGCTTTTTAGGCATATACTTTTCACTAATAACAAACATTCATGAGACAGAATAACAGTGGTTAAAAATGTTTAGTAACCTTTGGTACCTAGGTATCCATTGTAACAGTAACCGTTAATTATGTGTCTACAGTATGTCGAGCTTAAAAAGTTGATAATGTTAATTTAAGAAACCAAAAATCTAATTTCTTTTTAAACAAATACAGAAAAAGCAAAAAGGAACTTTAACATAAAATTGTACTTTCTTTCATTCAATTAGAGGGACCTGTATATATTAAAATTTGCCTGGTCTGCCCAGTAATTAATAATTTTGATCCTTTAAAAGAATGTACTAAATTATTAAATAAAATAAAAGTACCTAAATGTAAACCTTATTTCTTTTTAATAATCCACAGAAATACATAAACATTTTGGAAATCATCTAAAAGATAGTTAAGATTGCCTTACTTTTCTCACTGCTATTTCCTATGAAATTTTTATTTTCTATAATTCATAATTGACATATTATTATTTATTCTGTTACCTAACGTTACGTCTCATAAGAAGCACCTAATTTAAATATAAGAAATACTTACCTAAAGTAAAAAATGCCGGGTATGTTACCCTTAGATTTGCAAGATAAAACCATACAACCTCTAGTCATTTTGTTACGATATTATAAGTAACAAACAATAAACACAAAATTATAGTCACAATTTAATAAACACCAATCACTAAAATAAGAAGAGTTTTTATCAACCCAAAAAACTTTTGCAACCACAAAATATAATCACACAAACAAAACAATCGAAACTAATACGGCTTCCATAAATATAATGGGGTTTGCCTAACTACACACTGATTTACAGTGTGTAATAGGCAACACATTAAATTATTTCGTGGAATTTCGTTATTGCGCAAAATCGGCGGGGCCAACTTTGACAGTTATTTTCATACTGGGCTGGACATTTTCTGATCGAATGGGCCATAGCATTGGGCTTCCATACACCTTTAAACTTCCTTGGTACCATCTGGGCTGAAGAAATAGTAAAATTAATATAATAAATATACAGTGTATACCGGGTGTCCAAATAAGAAAGGACGCCGGCACAGCGTTGGGGAAAAAATATTTTTGGTAAAAGTGGTCAAGAGAAATGGCCGCTAGGGGGCGTAACTGCAATCTTGAATTTAAAAAAGTGATGTTTCTGTGAATTTTGCTATATTAACATAACAAAAAAATACCTGATTTTTAAAGTCGTGCATAATTTAAACCTTTTTCGTTAGATAATTTTTGCTGTATCTCTAAAAATAAAGTGGTGGAGGGAATTTAAAGGTTTTCCTAAAAAACACTCTGTATCTTCAAAACGGCTAAGCCGATTTTAACAAGCTTAGGATAGTTAAAAAGAGCTATTCTTGAGATATAAATTTTATAATATTTGAAGTTTTGTTAGTTTCACATGTCCCGCTAGAGGGCTTTTTTCAACATTCCGACAGAAATGGTAATTTTCTCAAAAAAATTAAATGCATTTGTATGATTTATTTTTCATGAAGAAGAAACTAAATGATGCTTAAACAAGCTCGCGAAAACCATATCTCGATATCTTGTTCCTTACCTAAAATTTAGGCCAAAGAAAATTTTATATGTCAATTAGGGTTTCATCGAGACGAGAAATCTCGAAGGCACTTTCTCGTCTCGTCTCGATCATCGAGACGAGAAATAAACAAACTCTCGTCCCGATGTTTTTCTCGAAGAAAATATCTCGATCTCGATTCGAGACGCTCGACATTTCGAGAGTCTCGAAAACAAAAACTGAATGTTATTAAGAAATAAGGCTGTTGTATAGGTTATAACGTACAACACAAGGCCAAACTATGCACAAAGGGTATTAATTTTTTCTATAAAAAAATTACTTTCAGAGGCTATATAATATGCTATGAACTAAAACTACTAAAAGCCACGTATAACAAAAACCGCCAAGTATTAGTACAAAAATAAAGAATTTTTTTTCCAAAAAATTAAAATTAAACAAATCCTTGATGTTTTAATTTAGTCTCTTATCCAAGCATTTAATATTTAGCTAGGTACGAAAGGTAAAAGTTTAAAGTTGTTTCTTCGTTTGTGAAGAGAAGAATGTACATTTACCAATACCAGCAACAAACTCAGTTTTTATAATCGAAACAGTCTTCTCTTGAAAAAAAAACGACATTAAGCAAATTATTTGTAATAGTTTAAGACGTTTAAGTTCTTTAAGAATATGAAAATACTTATTTTTACTTTTGTCCTTTTTATTTGCTTTGTTATCTTTGTTATTATTTTTTTTGGTTTGTTGTGGTTAGTTGTGGTTAGTTCTTATGTTTAAAATGAATTAAAATTATTTCTTAGCTTAGTTTTTAATTTTCTTTCTTCTGGCGTAGATCGAGATCGAGAAATCTCGAAAAAATTTCTCGATCTCGAAAAATCTCAAAGTGTTTTTCTCGATCTCGTCTCGAATCAAGACGAGACAAGACGAGAAATCTCGAATTTCGAGAGTCTCGTGAAACCCTAATGTCAATATCTCAAAAACTATAAATGTTACAAGAAATTTTATATGACATAAATTATGTATTTTTACGGAACCCTTAATATAGGCCATATAATCTTTTCGACTAAATGCAATACTTTGCGAGTTATAATCAATAAATCGAATTTTCAGGATTTTTTTTAAGGTGTACCCCTGGAATTGGATTTTTTTATTATACCTCGTAAAGTATTGCATTTAAATGAAAACATTATATAACCTAAATTAAAGGTTTCGTAAAAATACATAATTAATGTCCTATAAAATTTCTTGTAGATTTTATAGTTTTTGAGATATTGACGTATAAAATTTTCTTTGGCCTAAATTTTGGTAAGAAAAAAGATATCGAGATACGATTTTCGTGAGCTTGTTTAGGCATTATTTATCTACTTTTTTATGAATAAACTTACATCTAGGCATTTAATTTTTTTGAGAAAATTAATCATTTTCGTCGGAATATAAAAAAACCCTCTAGCGGCGACATGTGAAACTGGCAAAACTTTAAATATTATAACATTTACAGCCCAAGAAAAGCTCTTGTCAACTAACCTAAGCTTGTTAAAATCGGCTTAGCCGTTTTGAAGATACAGAGAGTTTTTTACGGAAACCTTTAAATACCCCCCACCACTTTAATATTGTTAAATTACTTTTGCATTTATCTACTTTGCAAAGGATAGAAATCATTATGTACACAATGCTTTAACACCCTGTAACTACGAAATTGCCACCCAAAGCCATAAGTATTTTATGTTTTTAAAATCGGCTCTTCTTGGAGATTATAAATCTGCACTAAAATATATCGGTTTCTGTTTTAAAAATCATCGATAATGTCATATCTACTACATGAGTCACCCTGTTTATTTATATTTTATGTCAAAAAGTGCGCAATTTAAAATTATTATTTACGTCTTTAAGGCAATTATCAATTTTCTCTTTGCTTATGCAAACAATAAATTTGTTCCATACATTATGTACCGGGTGTTCCACTAAGAGAGGTAGTCGGCTATATCTCAGAAACTACTAATGGTATAACTATCGGAAAAAAATTTTAGGGTAAAAGTGACCAAGAAAATTGCTGGAAATTATTTTAAGTCTGTGGGATGGCCGCTAGGGGCGTAAGGGTAACAACAAAACATAAAAATATACATTTCTCAAAAAAATATCAAATAAAGTGTATCAATAAGTGGTACTATTTTATTCCTTTAATGTTTTCTAAACAAAGAAGCTTCAGGGGTTAATTTTTGTCAGTTCTAAATTAAAGTGGTGGGGGGAAAGGGTTAAAGTTTAATTTAGAAAAGTGCTAATAACTCCGGTTTGCTTTCACCGAATTTAGTAAACTTGGTCCATTTAGAAGTGCATTTTAAGCATTATTTTTAGGTGTATAAACTATTGCTACACTCTTCTCACAAACGCCGCTAGGGGCGTCAAGGTAAAAACTAAGAATTATTTTACGAAATTTTTGAAAATTTTAAATACAATGATATATACCCTTTTAATATTTAGATTAGAAAAAAATCCCAACAAAATAGCGAAAACCGCAATTTAATATCTCTTTTCAAACCGAATATATTAGCAAAAATATAAATACGACATAGAGACGTAACGCATTTAACGACACAATGTTTTCTACCTAGCCATTTCTTTAGGTAAAAATTAAATTTATAAATTTTTACAAATCTAATGACTATACTGGTTTTATAATTTTAACCCATTTAACAATATTGACAACGTTAGATAATTACCAACCAAAAACTGTAATAATCCATTGAGCGTGGTCTTATCAAGTTCTTTAAAAACAAAAGGATGCTAAAATTCAAAAATCCAACAATTTTATTTCAAAATATTATTTTTAGTGTTGTGGTATTGTTTTTAAAATATTATTTTAGTGTTGTGCTATTGTGTTCTTTAAAAATGCCTTTGTTGCTTGAGGATTAACTCTACATAAGCAAAAACGTTGATTTGTAGGGGCGAGAACCTTCCCTGGTACAAGCGATTTGCTAAACAAGTGAACATTCCTGCCGCTGCCGTACCCCTCTAAAGGGTATCTCAATACTACAGCTTGAGCTATTGTCGCATTTTCGATCAAATAATAGCAATATCAACTGTTCTTCAAGCAATAAAGGATCTTTTAAAAACACAATAGCACAACACTAAAAATTATATTTTGAAATAAAAATTGTTGGATTTTTGACATTTTAAGCATCCTTTTATTTTAAGAACTTGATAGGCCACTTGGATTATTACAGTTATAGGTTGGTAATTATCTAATGTTTATAATATCGTTAAATGGGTTTAAATTAGTAAAAATTACGTAGTACGTCATTAGATTTTGTAAAAATGTATAAATTTAATTTTTACCTAAAAAAATCGGCCTAGTAGAAAACATCGTGTCCTTAAATGCGTTACGTCCTATGTAGTATTTATATTTTTGCGAATATATTCGGTTTGAAAAAGATTTAAATTGCGGTTTTCGCTTTGTTAGGATTTTTTTTCTATCTAAATATGTAAAAAGGTATATATCATTGTATTTAAATTTTTCAAAAAAATTCGTAAAATAGGTTAGTTTTACCTTGACGCCCTCTAGCGGCGTTTGTGAGATGAGTGTAGCAATAGTTTATACACTTGAAAATAATGCTTAAAATGTCTTTAAACGAGACTAAGTTCACTAAATTCGGTTAAAGCAATCCGGAGTTATTAGCACTTTCTAAATTAAACTTTAATCTTCCCCCACCACTTTAATTTAGAACTGACAAAAATTACACCTGAAGCTTCTTTGTTTAGAAAACATTGAAGATAAAAATAGTACCATTTATTGATACACTTTATTTGATATTTTTTGAGAAATGTATATTTTTATGTTTTGACGTTACCTTACGCCCCTAGCGGCCATCCCAAGACTTGAAAAATTTTCCAGCAATTTCTCTTGGTCGCTTTTATCTAAAAAATTTTTCCCGAAAGTTATACTATTAGTAGTTTCTGAGATATAGCTGACTACCTCTCTTAGTGGAACACCCGGTACACACTGTATATTTATTGTCAACGCATATACACTAACTTAATACAACTCACCGCTTCTATTCACTTTTATCGACGTTCTATTAAATGAGGTTTTGATGGAAACGAATAAAATTTTATATTTGACTCAGTTTTACTGTATTATGACACAACACAACACAACAACCGGTGTTACCAGATCTTGGCTTGTTTTAAACGTTTTTTTCCATTCAAACAATTATAACTTTTTTATTAATCTTTATTGTTTCAATAAGGTATTGTAATATATTTATGATAAATTAAATTTTTAAATTCAAATAATATTTAATAAAGGGAAATTTAAATTTCTAGTTAAATATTATAACAAAAATTGTAACTTTGGAAAACTTGGAATTGTAGGAGGAATTTAATTAACCTTTTTTTTAAAAAAATTTTGGCTTAAAAGGGGGGAAAGTTGCCTGAATTTTCCAAATAATATGTAGGAGTTTTAATTCTTGTTATATTAAAAATTGCCTTTTTTTTTTAAATTAATTTTCAAATTTTTTTTTTATTTTTTACAAAATTTTGGGTTTTTAAAATACATTAGAAATTTAAAAATTAATTTATTTTTATTAAATTTGAAAGATTACAAAGAAATCATTAATAAAAAATTACATGATTCGGGAGTCATATTGAATGCATAAACAGCATAAACTTCATCACAACTTACAAAAACTAACGAGAAAGGCGTCACTAGTTCTTATCGCAGGTTCTCTATATTGCTATTAAGTAACAAGTAAAAATAGTCAGAAATTGTAAAATTTGATCTTAGCAAATTTAATTGCGAAAAAATCAGTAATACGCGGAACAAGTCATAGTTATAGTGTACCCTTAGTTTTTATTTTTTATTTTTAAGGTTTAAAATTGATCATAACTACGTAGGGGATCCACCTTCGATAGAAGTTACAATTTATCATCTAAATGACAATATAGATAAACAATTTTTGAAGGACATTGTTCAGAAATTCGGAGTAATAGAGGAACTCTTCATCTATTACCATCCAGTGAATAATAAACATTTAGGTATGTAATTTTAAATTTTTAAGAGTGATCCTAACTTAAGAGGTTTTACTCATGACGTATGACTTGTTACCCATCAGCCGATTGTTGGGATTCTCTTAAATACGCGGGTGAGACTATATCTATGCATATGTAAGAATTATGACCTTTGGTGGTACCAACTGTAAATTTATTTAGGGAATTTTGGCAAAAGGTGGGTGAAGAAGGCTAAGGCCTAAATACTAACGTTCCGTGGGTGTCTGAAGTGTGGTAAGAGGGAGTTTATTCACAAGAGACTTAAATGTTTGGAGATGTGGGGGAAAAGGAAAAATTTCTGCAGGCAGCAGGTTCCATAGTCTGGACACTCTAATGATGAAGAATGAACAAAGTGGGAAGTTCGGGGTCTCTTAAGTTGGACTGCAAAAGAATGTGGCACTACGCGTTGCTCTGTTGGGAGCTGTCAGAGGAGGAATTATATGGCCAACTCTTTGGAGCAATAGCGGTGAAAAAACCTATAAAATAGCGACAGTTCCCCTACAGCTTGTTTGTGGGCTTTTCTGTAAATGTGGGATCATTAATAAGATGAACAGCTTTTTGAATGGAGTCAAAAATGCTAAGGATTGTAGGAGACGCCATTCCCTAGACATGAGAACAATATTCTAGGGAGGGTCTGATCTGGGCTTCCTACAAAGTATAAAAATTAGAAGGAGGGAAATACTTTTTGGCTCAAAAGAGGAATCCAAGCTTTTTTGAAGCTGCTGAAGCTATGGATGTAATGTGTTTGTGCCAGTTAAGGCACTAAACTGGATAAGATTTTTGGCGTCCCAATCCAAGATTAGTTTAAGGTCTTGTAAAAGAGATATCTGCATTGACTTGTGCTTGTTTTTCAAATCAGACTTACAGGAAGGCATAAGAAATTAAATATTAAAGTGGATCATCAGCAAAACTATGAATATGATTGATTGTTTTTCCAAGTACTTTAAGATTCGGGAATTAATCAATTTTTCAATTACCTTACAAACAACTGAAAGAAGAGATATAGGTCTATAGTTAGAGGGGAGAGTTTTGTATCCTTTTTGGGGAACCTGGTGTGAAAAACTTCTCGTTAAAACCCTTAGGTGGGAATCGGTCTTTAATGGTTTGTTGTTGTGTGATTTCACAGATCTAAGTGTTGTTGTGTGATTTGACAAATCTAAGTGTTGTTGTGTGATGTGACAGATCTAAGTATCCCTATTTCAGCATGTGATCTTCATCTTCAAAATTTTGTATTTAAAAATCTAGACATGGGACCCACACCAACTATATACCAGGTGTTATTGACCTCAAGGGAAACACTTTGAAAGAGAAAATGTAATGTATATGAAAAAAAAAACAACTTCAAATTCAAAAATGAAATTATAAGTGTTATATGATGTAGGTCCTATGTCTTACTTTTTAGAAAAAAAAGGAAATCCTAGAGCCACCGCTGTATCTCAAAATTTAATTTTCTTTTCTAGGAATAGGAAGAGTGGTGTATGAAGAAGTAAAATCGGCTAAACAATGCGTCGAAAAACTCAACAATACCAGCGTTATGGGCAAAATTTTGAAGGTTTTTCTTGACCCATTCGGGCAGAAGTGCAAGGAAACCTTTGAGGAGCTGACCACGGAAAAGAAACCTCCTCCCCCTTCAGAGGAGGCCCCCAATGAGGCGGAGAAGCCTAAACTTGACGACGACAGGTGAGTGGTACCTTCTTACTTAATCTATTTACTTGTTTATGTTATAAAATTTAAATACAGAGAGCCTCAAATATGTCTTCATTCTTTTAGACAACCCTATGATCCCGCAGACAACGACTTCGATGATAGATTAGCTTTCAAATCAAAAGACAAGGAAAGCAAACATCATTCCAAGGAGTCTGAAGACGATTATTTACGCGGATCAAAAAAGGACAGAGATAGAGATCGAGAAAGGGACAGAGAGAGGGATCGCGAAAGGGATCGGGAAAGAGAGAGACTGGACAGGGAGAGAGATAGAGATAGAGACCGTTTTGGGCCATCTAGAAGTTACAGGTAAGTAAATAAATATTCTAAATTTGTAGAAACTGCATTTTTTGGTTTTCAGGGATTTCTCCACACCCACTAGCGCAGACATGGGATATGGTACCACACCCAGCGAATTTTCTGCCGGTTACGGTTCAACAAGTACAACCCCCTTAAAGTAAGTCTCTTTATAGGTACTATTTTCTATCATACTCTAACTTCTTACATATATCTTATTTTCTTCCTTTATTTCAGTTATGATTACCACCACCCGCTCGCAGTCCCCGCCCAAATCCCGCCCCCCTCGGCGTTTCCGTTCGCCGCGCCCCCAGCTTACCACGCCCACTTGGCTCCGCCCTCGGCGCCGTGGCCAATGGCGCAGCCGCCTTGGCCCGCAGCCGACCAGTGGGATCGTACTGCGCCGCCCCCATCGAAGTGGACAGGGAGTGAAAGTAGAAGGGATAAGGAAAGAGATAGGTAAGTTTTGGGCGTGTGTAAAAATGAATCTGTGAGTGTAAAGTTTGTGTTTTTTTGTAGTAGAGACAGGGATAGAGATCGGGACAGACCTAAAGAGAAAGAGCGCGATAAGGATAGAGACAGTTATAGAAAAAGCAAACATAAGAGCAAGAGGGAACGTGATAGAGAGAGGGATGAAAAAAAGGAGAAAGAAAAGGTATTTTATCAGTAGTAATACTACGAGAGGGTAAATTATTTCTGTAAATTTTAATTGTCCAATAAAACACTAAAATCTGTGTTCTAGGTGGATGAAGATAAACCTCTTGACCTCGATACGAGAATCGCGTTGCTACTTAAAGAAAAAGCCGGAGGGATGGCGCCGCCATTTTTAACTTTGGGCGTCGATTCGGACGACGAAACTAACTCCAAAGACACGACTAAAGACAAACTACCCAAGTCGCTGCCGTTGCCGATACCTCCGATCCCGATATCAACCGGTTTGGATAGCGACGATGGTAAGAATATTTTCTTTTTATTATAGGGAACCTGCGTGTCCTCGGTGATTATACACTAGCTCTCATTGCGGCAAAATTAAGCATTTATATTGTGAGAGAAATTGAATTTTATACTTATCGTTATAGTAATTATAAATTAATTATTCAAATAAAAAATGTCAAACATTGTAATAGGCTATTTGACAGGTTTTTAAAATTCATTTTATATTATGTAGTAGAGTTTAAGAAACCCAGTAAAAGTTTTTAATTTTTAATTCTGGTACATATTTGCTGAAAAATATCAAATTAAAATTTCAATATTTAAATAGCGTGCCATGGGGACGGTGACGTCACTTGCCTGTATTCTGATCTGTGGCACATCCACATATATTTCTTGCAAACAAAAAACGAAAGTGCGATTGGATTTACATTTTATCAGTGATTTATGTAACAAAATGAGCTACAAATAGTGTGCAGATCCAAAATGTACGAATTAGTCGTTAAAAACCCCGGAAAAACTATTTGTAAGTGTTCCAAAGAATGTCGAAGTGCGCCGAAAGTGGTTGCAACTTTCCCGGAGGGATCCCAACGACATAACGAATAGTACAAATATTTTTTTCTGTGAAGACCATTTTGATATAAGTAAACATAATATTTATATTTTGTAATAATTACATTCAGATTGTAATTATTTTCGTTATTGATTTAAGATTATAATACCTCTAATGTTTTTAACAGAATGTCTCTTGCAACTCACTTCGAATATTTCCGCTGTTTTCCATAATATTAGTTAAAAATTGTAGCTACAGAGTCTTATGATTTCAATAAGAATTACACTAAAAGATTCCGACTAACTTGTTTGTTTTAACTTAACATTTATAACTTATAAAAGTTCTTGCTTGCTGTGGAAGTATATCATTATTTCACTTTTTTATGATATAATTTAAGTTATCACTAAAGTAATATTATACTTACTTTTCTGCATAAAAGTCGGAATTATTTTCGAAAAATAATCCGACCATGATTGCGTCGACTTGGGGCAGGTTTCTGCTGTCTGCTTTTACAAAATCGTTGTTCATGGTAAAAGGACTTGACAGAATTTGTAAAATATTGCAAATAAATCACACAAAAACCATGGATAATATAGGAAAATCTTATTAAAACAGTTAAAACGAGGTTTACAAACAAGTGACGTCATCATAAACTCGGCCAATCAGGAGCGTTTTGTGTCACTTGACAAACGTTTAAAACATGCATTTTTATTTACTGATTTTTAAATATATTAATTATTATTTTCAATTATCGTTAATAAATAACTATTTTTAAACTCTTAATTTATACTTTTTTTTTAAATTCAAATCCTCATATTTTATTTCAGATTTATAACCTCCAAGAAGAGCTGATTTTAAAAACAAAAAATTGACAGTTTTGTAGGTACAGGGTCTTAATTTTGTTTTGCTTTTTTTCCTAATTTTGTGTAAATGGGTACCAGCAATACTTAAAAACGATTTTTAATATCTGGCTTGTAACTATGGTAATGCCTGTCATGCTGACGAAATAATATTTTTTGTCAAGTATTTGAGCAATATTATTAAATTACTTATGCATTTATTTATTTCACAAAGGATAGAAATCATTATGTACACAATGCTTTAACATCCTGAAACCTATGTAAATTGCTCCTGTTAAAACCAAATAAGTATTTTCTGTTTTGAAAATCATCGATAATGTCATATCTGCTACATGAGTTACCCTGTATATTAATATTTTATGTCAAAAATGTGCAATTTAAAATTATTATTTACGTGTTTTAGAAAAATCTAGTTTTTTTTTGGCTTAAGCATACATTATGTACACACTGTATATTTATTGTCAACGCATATATACTTGCCTAATACGACTCACTGCATTTAGCCACTTTTATTGACGTTCTGTTAAGTGAGGCTTTGATGGAAACGAATAAAATTTTATATTTGACTCGGTTTTACTGTATTATGACACAAAACAACACTACCACCGGTGTTACCTGATCTTGGCTTGTTATTAACGTTTTTTCCACTTATAAATACTTAATTTTAACTTTCTTATTAAACTTTATTGTTTCAATAAGTTATTGTAATATATTTATGTAATAAATTTGCGAAGATTACAAAGAAAAAATTAATAAAAAATTACATGATCTGTAAGTCAGTATTGAAATGCACGTTTATAAACAGCTCGTCCTCACGTACGAACTTAAAAAACTAACGAGAGAGGCGCCACTAGTTCTTACGCAGGTTTTCTATCCTCGAATATTGTCCAACAATCACTTTGTTTCAGACCGATCGAGCGTTTCCCTCAGCGATATGCCCATCAACCCGATGGCACCGGCCCCAGACATCATACCAAAGGAAGAAGAATTGCCGTTGTCGACGCCACCGTCCCCATTTCTATCGGCGGAAATTTACTTTGAGTGCCATCGATTCGCGCTCGAACAGGCTGTGATCGCCAGACAGAAAGAAGCGCTGGAGACGACGGCGCTGCTCAAGAAAGTCCAGGCCGAATTCAGCAAGTTGGGCAGCGACATCTCGTCGAGCGAGGACGAACTTTTGACGGGCGAGAAGAATTACAGTCCCATCGACCGGAAGGACTTCAAGAACGAGTTCAAGTTCGACAAGGACGACGACCGCATGAGCATGTCGAGTCTGAGTAGTACCGAAGATGTTAAAATTGAAGAGGTAAATAAAACAAAATTAGGGGCTGTAATACCCTATGATAATATCGTGATAATATATTACCCTAATAAATGTAAAGGTAATACACATTACCTTAACACGGGTTAGGGTAATACATACGTTATTACGCTAACCAAAGACAATTATACTTTTCACTATAGACGCATAAAACAATGCTGAATTTTTGGTAATAGGTTTGGATGTTCGCTTACTCGAGCGGGTGCCTATCGTGAGACAACAATAATTGTCCTTGTCCTAACATAATATTTAATTCTAATTATGTTTTTACAGGCTAAACCGGATCCGCCACCTCAACCGCCTCCCCCGCCTCAGCCTCCACTTCCGGCCAGTAACCCACCTTACCCAACAATGATTCCAGGAATACCTCCAGGAGTCTACCCAGGTTATCCTACTTATCCTGGTAAGTATTCATTTACAAATTTATGAACCATTAGAGGCCAATTATATACATTAAAAAAACTTGTTTTTCTGTTCATTAATAATATTTTAGCACCTATTTTTATATTTATCATTTCTTTTTTTACAAGCGATCATAGGAAGTTTGTCAGGTACCCAAATTAAAAATTATTTATACCTTGTTATTGGGTATATCATGAAAAATATATTGTTACCCTAAATTTATCCTACTTTCTAGGTTACCCACCTGCGACGCCGACCTACGCCTACCCGCCCCCCGGCCCTCACCTGGCCTACGCTCCCGACTTGGCGCGCTTTTCCATACGGTCCCGCGCCTCAGCCACCTTCGTATCCGTACGGTACGCCTTATTTCCCGCCCATGCATCCCGCTGCGGCTGCCGCTGCTCCTTACGGATTTCCCTATCAACCGGTACCTGGCGCGACTATGACGACAAACGTTCCAGCAAAAGTAGACAAGAAAGATAATCCACACGCGCCTACCATCAACGGGGTCGTGGAGCAGATAACGCAAGAGTTAAAGACCATCTTAAAAAGGGATTTTAATAAGAAAATGGTCGAGATGACGGCGTTTAAGAAGTTGGAAACTTGGTAAGTTTGAGCTCTTAGCGATTACCCTAATTTTACCCTATCGTGATAGGGTAATATTACGGTAATTTTACCATGATTATCACAACATTACCATATCACGATAGGGTAATATTAGGGTAATTTTTACTACGATCACCCTTATCTTACTTTATCACGACGTAATTTTTACCTTATCACATATTTAACCATAGGTGGGAAGACGAAACGTCTAAATTCCAGACCAAGGAAAAGGATGGAATAGTGGAGAAATTAGCTTTGACAAAGGACAACATCAACATACTTTTGGAACAGAGCAGTGATCTCAGCAGCAGCTACGATACTGTGGGTAAGTTACACAGCTAATTCGCCAATTTAGGCGATGGCAGCGCTAGTTATAACCCCGTCATGATAGGGTAAAGTTTGGGTAATATTACCATATATATATATTTTTTTTATTTAGGTCTTGGTCTCCGGGCTTCCCTTCCCAAAATGCCGAGTTTCCGGCGCAAAAAGATCCCGTCGCCCGTTCCCGTGGAAGACGAAGATACAAAAGACAACCTGTCGGATCAAGAAGAGATCGTACACGACGAGGATGAGGATTCGGACGCGAGGAAAGTCGAGGAGGTTCCGAGCAGGGCTCGGAAGATGTCCTCGAGCAGCTCTAGCTCTAGCTCAGGCTTCAGTTCGGACGATGAGAGCAGCTCGAGCGACGACAGTAGTTCTGACGAGTCCGACAGGGAGGTCAAACAGATCAATAGGTGAGTACAGTCAGAAATTATTGTCGAAATTTTGAAACTAATTGTTTTTTTTCGCAGAAGCGCCACACCTGTGCAGGATGAAGCCGTGGTCAAAACTGACGACGATTTACCCACTTTTGAACCGCTGGATGACGGTATTGTGGAAAGGAACAAAACGCCGACGCCTATGCAGGTAATAATATTACCCTATCAGAAGTAACCAGGGTTTAAATCTGGAGATTTTGAGGGCTATTTCATGTTTTTATTTTCAGATTGACACCGATTCCCAGGATGCTTTCGGAACGGATTCGAAATCAGGAACGTCACCCGAGAAGTCACCTAGTAAACGCCTTTCTCCCATCATCACCAAACCGAAAAACAACTTTTACAATATTTACGATAGTGACAGCGACGATGAACTTACAGAACGGATATTACTTGAAAGGAGACGGAAGAACGACGAATGGATGGAACAGATAGAGAAAGAGCGACAAGAGAGAGAAGCGGCAGAAATGGGAAAGAAAAAGGAGATTGAAGAAGAAGAGAGAAAGAAACGGGAAGAAGAAGAGAGAAAGACGGAAGAAGAGCGAGCTAAGGAGAGAGAAAAAGAGAAAGCTAGGGAGGAGGCGAAAGAAAGGAGACGGGAACAAGCTAAAAGAAGACGGGAAGAGGCGAAGGAAAAAGAGTTGGAGAAGCAACGGTTAAAGGAGGAGAAACTCAGGGAGAAAACGCCGCCTAGGGTGCCGGAATATATGGGCGAAATTGACGATGATGACGAAGGTATTTATTAATGTTTCTGTTAGAAACAAGCTGCGAGTATCTATACAATTTTTTTCAGAAACTAAAAGCGCCATTGAGGAGAAAACCCTGGAAGAACTCGAGGCAGAAAGAGACGCGCTCTTGCAGGCAGTTCGGAACCCGGAACCACCGTTCGAAAAACTGTTTTTGGACGAAGACAAGAAAGTTAAGGTGGGTAAAGAGGTATCGAGTGTATTACCCTATTGTTACCTTAAAGCATGCGGTATTACCTTATCTCTAAAGAGCAGACTTCTTTTTAAACTCTAATACTTGTTTTAATAGACTTATTTTTCCTTTTTATATTTTCCCATAAGTAATTTTTTTAGTTAATTTCCATATGTGCCTTGTACCAAAGACCTACTTCATTATAGTCATTTCATTTCTTTTTTCAATAAATTACCCTAAAATTTACCTGTTGTAGACGAGCGAGAAAGACCATAAAAAAGTATTGCCAAAAGAAATCAACGGTACAACGGAATTCAGAAGGCGCCTTTCTGAAACGTCGGGTGAAAGTAGTCCGTCTAGTCAGGTAAATTACCCTGTCAAATTATTATTATTACCCTTTCAATTACCCTTTCCATGTTTACTGGTTACTAACAAAGTTACAGATACAGATTACCCTTTTAAACGCACCACGTTACCCTATCTGGTATTCTTTTTTAGGTCGCGATCGAACACTCCTACTGCTTGTCCAGGCCCGAGGAGAAAGAAAACGAGATTTCGGCTGAAAAGACGCCCATCTTCAGACAGACTATTCGAGAACCGACACTTTGGCTCACGATCACGGCTATACCAATAAGGAGGCACCCGAACCCGTTGTCACTTCACCAGTTAAACCCAAAAAAGTAAATATTTTTTCTCTGTCTCCCTGATTATAAAATGTTAACTTGTGAATTTTCTTAGGAGAAACCTCCAAAACAACCAAGACAGCGGAAGCAGAAACTAAAGAACTCCAAAACACTTACTATCAAGACGAACAATATGGCAAAAGGAGTTACGCGGACTTTTACAACCCTCACGAGCATATCTTGCATAAAGTTAGGGATCAGATGTCGGAATTTGGCGTTTTATATGAGTTTCTTACTAAAGGTAAGTCTGTGGTCGCGTTACCCTATCACCATAAGATAATGAAGCAAATAATTAATTTTTCTTTTAGGTATCGATAAAGAGGACATTGAATACATTAAGAAATCGTATGAGGAGCTTCTGTCGGACGACGCGATGGGTTATTGGCTTAATGACACTCACTGGGTAGATCACTGCGTTACCGACCTCTATTCCAGTCCGCCCAAGAAACGAAAACGAGACGAAAGGACGCATAAGACGGGTAATTATTGTTTTAGCGAACTTATAAGTCTTACCCAATGTTACCCTATCATATTACCTTATCATTTCGTAATTCTGTGTATATTTTTAGGAAGCGCAAGAACAGAGGGTTACTACAAGTTGTCCGCACACGAAAAATCCAGGTACAAATATCACCATGCCAAAGCGCATGCTATTACGATGGCAACCGCTGCTCCTGCAAATAAACAAGGTATGATTGACGTTTTCATGTAAAAACTGGTTTAAACGTAACTATTACCCGTTCATTACCCTTTTAGGTCTTTCGAGAGAAGCGAGGTCGAATCAGAGGCGCCTCCTAACGGCCTTCGGCGGAGATACGGACTCTGATTTGCTGAAATTCAACCAACTGAAGTTCAGAAAGAAACAATTGAAGTTTGCGAAGTCGGCCATCCACGACTGGGGGCTATTCGCCATGGAACCCATCGCTGCCGATGAAATGGTAAAAGACTACGCTTTTATTACCCTTTTACCACATTACCCTTTTCACCACCACATTACCCTTTTCACCACCATTCCCTTTTCACCATCACATTACCCTTTTCACCACCAAATTACCCTTTATACTATAATGTTACCCTTTTCACCATCACATTACCCTTTTCACCATCACATTACCCTTTTCATCACAAGATTATTAACTATTTCTGAGCTTAAAGGTGTATTGATTTTAGGTGATTGAATATGTGGGACAAACAATCAGGCACAGTGTTGCCGATCTTAGAGAACAGAAATACGAGGCTACGGGCATCGGTAGCTCCTACCTCTTTAGATAGATCTGGAGAACATTATCGACGCTACCAAGTGTGGAAATCTTGCTAGGTTCATCAACCACAGTTGTAACGTAAGTAATTTAATCTCTGAATATCTTGACAATTATTACCCAGATTTACCCTTAACTATTACCCTATCATGATAGGGTAATTTGAGGGTAAACCTTGTAAAAACTTTTAAAGATTTAATATTTGTTTTTTTTAGCCGAATTGTTACGCCAAAGTAATTACTATAGAATCGAGGAAGAAAATTGTGATATATTCAAAGCAACCGATTGGGGTGAACGAAGAAATTACTTACGATTATAAATTCCCCATAGAAGATGATAAGATAACGTGTTTATGCGGTGCTGCCACCTGCAGAGGCACTTTGAACTAAGATCCGTCAAAAATGGTTGTCAAACAACAAATAGAGGTTATAATCTGTCAAAATGGCTGTCGAGTGACGTGTGGGTTGTCAAATTGTGCTTTAAAGAAATAATTATGGCGTTCAGAGTGAAGTTAGGGCGCTAAAAACATTAATTAAAGTGATAAAGGTGTATAAATCGTGTGTTAGGGTGAAACGATGTACTTTTTAAACAAATTAATTTAGGAATTTATAAATTAAATGATAATTTAGATTATTTATAGTAGTTTGTTGCGTGCGATGATTTTTGTAAAGCTTGCGCGACGCGTGTATTTTCTCGTGTCTATTTTTAAATTATATGTTTTTTAATTGTACATATGCCACTTGTAAATATACAGATCATTTGTTAAAAAAAATTGTGTTTTATTTGATTTTTTTTTAACTTTTTGAAATTTAGGGTAGTTTACTCGCGACAGTCGTAGACAAAATTATCGCCTTATAGTAAGTAAAGCCCAGCCCGTCCACAAGTCAAACCGATGTTGGGATAAACATCTTTTATCCTCGTCTCTTTCATGGCATCCGCTCCGAACACATCCATCTTTCTCTAACAAAAATTGATTGTTGAACGGGCCGGATCATTATATTTTTCCCTATTTTAGTTTAATTCGTGATGCGGTATTTTGAATGGAGCACGAATTTAGCGCTGTTCAAAATAAGATCGGATACGCTTTGCCAGAAGTTAGAGATTCTCAATGCTTAAAAATATTACTTTTGTAGGAGACTATACCGGGTGTCCAAATATGAAAGGACGCCGGCTGTATCTGAAAATGTTTGTCGCACAGCGTTGGGAAAATATGTTTAGTAAAAGTGGTTAAAAGAAATGGCTGAAAATCATTTTCAAGTTTCTGAAATGGCCGCTAGGGGGCGTAACTGCAATCTTGAATCTAAAAAAGTGATGTTTCTGTGAATTTTGCTATATTAACTTAACAAAGAAATACTTGATTTTTAAAGTCGAGGATAATTTGAACCTTTTGTGTTTGACAATTTTTGCTGTATCTCTAAAAATAAAGTGGTGGGGGGTATTTAAAGGTTTCCGTAAAAAACACCCTATATCTTCGAAACGGCTAAGCCGATTTTAACAAACTTGGGTTAGTTAAAAAGAGGTATTCTTTGGCTATAAATCTTAAAATATTTGAAGCTTTGTTAGATTCACATGTCGCCACTAGAGGGCTTTTTTCGATTTTCCGACAGAAATGGATTTTCTCAAAAAAATTAAATGCATTGGTATAATTTTTTCTTTATGAAAAAGTAGCTAAATAATGCTTAAACAAGTTCGCGAAAACCTCATTTCGATATCTTGTTTCTTACCCAATATTTAGACCAAAGTATATTTTATACGTCAATATCTCACAAACTATAAAAGCTACAAGAAGTTTTATAAAACCTAAATTGTGTATTTTTACAAAACCTATAATTTAGGTTAAATTATCTTTTCATCTAAATGCAGTACTTTATGAATTATAATCAAAAAAGCGAATTCTAAGGGTATATCTTGAAAAAATCCTGAAAATTCGATTTTTTGATTACAACTCGTAAAGTACAGGGTGGCCGGCCATATTTTGACCCATTTTAATCGAGAATAACTTTGGAACAAATAAAGGTATCAAGATGCGGTTTTTGCAGATGCACTTATATTTCTTTAAAGTTTATTTCGTACCTTCACGATTTTATTGTGACATTCCATTAGCTCAAAACAAAATGGCCGATTTTCCATTATAGGACAACTATGTTATTTTAAATGGAACACCCTGTATATGTTTCTATATTTTCAAAATTTAATCTGTCCCCTTAAAAAAATGTAACACAAGCTATGGTTATCTCAAAAAAACGTATTTATTGACCTTCGAAAAATTGACTGCATGTCGACCAACAATATTATTAAACAATTAAAATTTGCTTCATTTGTTACAAAAAAAAGGATCGCCAAAGGTTTAGGTTATTCACAAAATAATAGTTACAATAAGGTTACATTACTTTTAAAAAACTACTGTAAATGTTGAAAATGCCTTCCGCCGACTTCGACGCACTTATTTAAATTCGAAAAAAACTTATTAAAACTATTATCTAAAATTCTTCAGGAATATTTTCTATTATGTTTCGGATATTAATTTTTAATTGCTCTAAATTTTGGGGAAGTGGACTATAACACCTCTCTTTCACATATCCCCACAGAAAAAATCTGGAACAGTCAAATCTGGTGAACGAGGTGGCCAGGAAATAGGGCCTCTCTTCCAATCCACCGGTTTCCAAAAACGTTGGTCAGTGAATCCTTGGTAATGTTAGCATAATGTGGTGTAGCCCCATCTTGTTGAAAATAGACGAAATTCAATAGATTTTCTTCTTGCAATTGGGGATAAAAAAATATTTCCAGCATATCAACGTAAGTTCAAGAGGTTACAGTTGGTTCATGAAAAAAAATGGCCCATAAATTTTTTGCTTTGACATACCACACCAGACTGTGACTTTTGGCGAATCTCTAACGTGTTCGTTATATTGTCGAGGATTTTCTGTTGCCCAAAACCTGCAGTTATGCTTATTTACTTTTCCATTGAGGTGAAATGTGGCTTCGTCTGACATTATTAGTCTATCCAAAAAATGTATATTGTTCCTTACTAAATTTTGAATTCTCTGGCAAAATTCCACCCTTTGTGGAAAATCAGTTTCTTTTATTTCTTGTAACATTTGAATTTTGTATGGCTTTAATTTAAGTTCTTTTTCATGATTTCTTGTACTGTAGTTTTAGGAATATGGACTGAACTTGAGATTTTTCTTGTTGACAATGTTGGATCTTCCTGAGTTATCTCCAGAATTTGTAACGTTTTATTTAGCAAATTCTCATTGTTTACTAATTTCTTTTACGGGCTAAAGATCCTGTACTCCAGAATTTTCTGTACCAGATTTTAATTGAATTTTTTGTGGGTGGAGCTTTATTAAACATGTTTCTAAATCTTCGCTGGGTTTCTTTTACTGATTTGGTTTCGGCAAACATAATAACACATTTTCCTTTTTCGCTTAACGAGAACATTTTGCGCTTCCTAATTAAAATAACTTGTCAAAAATGACCAACAATGGCTGACAATGAGGCTTGTTGCTGTTATGGAAACGAGATAACTTTGTTTCCACAGGCGACTTTTCAAAAATCCTTTTAAAATAATATTCCTATTCGACATACAGTCAATTCTTTGGGGGTCAATAAATGCGTTATTTTTTAAGATAACCATAGCTTGTGTTACATTTTTTTAAAGGGGAAAGATTAAATTTTAAAAATATTGAAACATATACGGGTGTTCCATTTAAAATAACAAAGTTGTCCTATATCGGAAAATCGGCCATTTTGTTTTTGAGCTAATGGAATGTCACATAAAAATGGTAAAGATACGCAGAATAAACTTTAAAGAAATATAAGTATATTTGCGAAAACGCATCTTGATATCTTTATTTGTTCAAAAGTTATTCGCGATCAAAATGGGTCAAAATATGGACGGCCACCCTGTATTACATTTAGACGAAAATGTTATATAACAAAAAATTATAGGTTTTGTAAAACTACATAATTTATGTCATATAATATTTCTTGTAGCTTTTATAGTTTTTAAGATATTGACGTATAAAATTTTCTTTGGACTTAATTTTAGGTAAGGAACAAGATATCAAGATACGGTTTTGGCGAGTTTATTTAGGCATTATTTAGCTACTTTTTCATGAAAAAGAAATTATACCAATACATTTATTTTTTTGAGAAACTAACCATTTCTGTCAGAATATCGAAAAAAGTCCTCTGGCGGCGACATGTGAAACTAACAAAACTTTAAATATTATAACATTTATAGCCCAAGAAAAGCTCTTGTCAACTGGCCTAAGCTTGTTAAAATCGGCTCAGCTGTTTCGAAGATACAGGGTGTGATTTACGGGAAACCTTTGAATTCCCCCACCACTTTATTTTTAGACACATATTATCCTCGACCTTAAAGGTCAGGTATTTTTTTGTTGGGTTAATATAGCAAAATTCACAGAAACATCACTTTTCCACCATTTCAGAAACTTGAAAATAATTTACAGCATTTCTCTTGACCACTTTACTAAAAATATTTTTCCCCAACGCTGTGCGATAAACATTTTCTGAGATACAGCCGGCGTCCTTTCTTATTTGGACTCCTACAGAAATATTTTCAAGCATTTGAAACCTCTAACTTTTGGCAAAGCGTGTTCGATTTCGAATAGCGCTAAATTTGGGGTCCATTCAAAATACTGCATAACGAATTAAACTAAAATAGGGAAAAACTTAATAACTCGTACTTGTACTAGTCGAGTAAATCTCGGCTCGTTCAACAATCAATTTATGAAAGAGACGAAAAAAAAGATGTTCATCCAAATCTCGATTTGACCTGTGGACGGGCCGGGATTTACTTAAAACTATCAAGCAATACTTTTATCTACGACTGTCGCGAGTGAACTATCTTAAAATAAAGTTCTACAACAAACGCATTCGATAATGAGCATTTTTATTAGTGAATGACTTTAATAGTATGAAAAATAAAATAAAACAAATATCGATAAATCAATACATTTGTTGTCAAAATATTCCAGAAATCGTCCATTTTTGCTACCTATTTAAAAAGCAAATAAAATAATATGTACCGGGTGTTCCACTAAGAGAGGTAGTCGGCTATATCTCAGAAACTACTAATAGTATAACTTTCGGGAAAAATTTTTTAGATAAAAGCGACCAAGAGAAATTGCTGGAAATTACTTTTCGCAGTCTGTGGGATGCCGCTAGGGGGTAAGGTAACGTCAAAACATAAAAATATACATTTCTCAAAAAATATCAAGTAAAGTGTATCAATAAATGGTACTATTTTTATCTTCAATGTTTTCTAAACAAAGAAGCTTCAGGTGTAATTTTTGTCAGTTCTAAATTAAAGTGGTGGGGAAGGTTAGTTTAATTTAGAAAAGTGCTAATAACTCCGGATTGTTTAACCGAATTTAAGTGAACTAGTCTCGTTTAGAAGAGCATTTTAAGCATTATTTTCAAGTGTATAAACTATTGCTACACTCATCTCACAAACGCCGCTAGAGGGCGTCAAGGTAAAAACTAACCTATTTTACGATTTTTTTGAAAAATTTAAATACAATGATATACCTTTTTACATATTTGATAGAGAAAATCCTAACAAAACGGCGAAAACCGCAATTTAATATCTCTTTTCAAACCGAATATATTCGCAAAAATATAAATACTACATAGAGACGTAACGCATTTAAGGACACGATGTTTTCTACAGGCCGATTTTTAGGTAAAAATTAAATTTATACATTTTTACAAAATCTAATGACATACTACGTAATTTTTACTAATTTAAACCCATTTAACGATATTATACAACATTAGATAATTACCAACCTATAACTGTAATAATCCATCGAGCGTGGTGCTTATCAAGTTAGCTTTGAAAATAAAAGGATGCTAAAATGTCAAAAATCCAACAATTTAGTGTTGTGCTATTGTGTTTTTAAAAGATGCTTTTATTGCTTGAAGAAGCAGTTGATATTATTGCTATTTATTTTGAGTGTCTGCAAAATGCGACAATAGCTGCCAGGCTGTATGTATTGAGATATCCTTAGAGAGGCCGGTACGGCAGCGGCAGCAGAATGTTCACTTGTTTCACAGATTACTAAATGTTTTAACTTGTTTAGCAAATCGCTTTCGTACCACGGGAAGTGTTCTTCGCCCCTTACACCGCAGACGCCGTAGAACTGGGGAAAATGTCATCAACGTTTTTGCTTATGTAAAGTTTAATCCTCAAGCAATAAAGGCATTTTTAAAGAACACAATAGCACAACACTTTTAAAAATAAAATATTTTTTAAATAAATTTTGTTTTGAAAGCCTTTTTTAAACTTGATAAGGACGACGTTCAATGGATTATTACAGTTTTAGGTTGGTAATTATCTAATGTTGTCTAATATCGTTAAATGGGTTAAAATTAGTAAAAACCATGCAGTATGTCATTAGATTTGTAAAAATTTATAAATTTAATTTTTACCCAAAGAAATCGGCCTGGGTAAAAAAACATTGTGTCGTTAAATGCGTTACGTCTCTATGTCGTATTTATATTTTTGCTAATATATTCGGTTTGAAAAGAGATATTAAATTGCGGTTTTCGCCGTTTTGTTGGATTTTTTTTCTTAATCTAAATATGTAAAAGGGTATATATCATTGTATTTAAAATTTTCAAAAATTTCGTAAAATAGGTTAGTTTTTACCTTGACGCCCTCTAGCGGCGTTTGTGAGATGAGTGTAGCAATAGTTTATACACCTGAAAATAATCCTTAAAATGCACTTCTAAACGAGACCAAGTTTACTAAATTCGGTTAAAGCAAACCGGAGTTATTAGCACTTTTCTAAATTAAACTTTAACCTTCCCCCACCACTTTAATTTAGAACTGACAAAAATTACACCTGAAGCTTCTTTGTTTAGAAAACATTAAAGAATAAAATAGAACTACTTATTGATACACTTTATTTGATATTTTTTTGAGAAATGTATATTTTTATGTTTTGTTGTTACCCTTACGCTCCCTAGAGGCCATTCCACAGACTTGAAAATAATTTCCAGCAATTTCTCTTGGTCACTTTTATCTAAAAAATTTTTCCCGATAGTTATACCATTAGTAGTTTCTGAGATATAGCCGACTACCTCTCTTAGTGGAACACCCGGTACACTTTTTACCCTTGATTTTTCTTTGGAAATGAAAAAAATGACAAATTGCACGTATATCCTTTATTTGAACAATTTTGTATGTATTGATACGTTTTTACCACTGGTTTTATCTAAACACTTTTAAAATCCAACAACGTATAGTATTTTTCAAGACATAAGAAAATGACTAGACATATCGATTATCTCCGACTGCAATAAAAATCCTGGAATGTGATCCATTCATGTAGAAATACGACCCTGTACGGTCGGGTGCGATAATTAGGTCAACCTACCCTAATAGTACCATAAAATGGTAATTTCCAGGGTTTTTACTGCACTCAGAAGCAGTCAAGACTTTTAGTCATTTTCTTATATCTATAAAAATACTATACAATTTAATTTACAGGTAATTATATATATTCTAACATAACTTATCCTACCACCAGTAAGTGCTTTTATATTATTATTACATCTTATATAAATCTGCATGAAAACAATGGATCGGTTCATTTGTAGAACAGGTAGAAAATATCGAATGGGTGGCGCTGACTGTGCCGACCCTGTCTCCATCAACCCATTATCCTTTTGTCGGTATCTTGTGCCAACTTTACTGCTTAAATTAATTTGAGTTTTGACAGGACTTGTATGCAAAGGCACCATTGGCGATACATTCAATTTTTATAACCAATTCCGAGTTTTTTCAGACTTTCTACAAACCCCCTGTATATTTTGATACATATCAGAGTTCTTTTAAGTTAAGGTCATGTTAAACTGAATTATAATTATGATATACGTCATCACTGAAGAGAAAAGGGTCGACAATATTCCTTGATTGACCCTCCAAAATCCAGCAGCTGAAAACTCCGGACATAAACCTAAAATAAGAAAAAAGTTTTGCAGAAAAAATGTATTAAAATTCTGGATAACTAAAATAGCAAATTAAGATATACAGGGTGTTAAGTATTTACGAGGATGGGAAGTCTAAAACCAAAAAAAAACTTCTGCAAGCAACAGCTGCTCACACAGTCCAAACCAAAGACTTGGAAAAGTCTTGATTCTATCTCTCGTGGAAAGTATATTTCCCGCAACTAACTCTGCTCAAAAAGTACAACTTTTCGCACTTGTTAGAATAAGAATTATTTGTGAAATCAGCTAGATACCATAAAATTTACCTTGAACATAATTTGCCAGCCTAAAAAGCTCATCTTTTAACTCGTATTTGTTGGTATTATCATGAAGAATTAAGCAAGTTCTCCAAATCTCTGTTCCGCATTTGGTTACGGAATCACACGCCATGACTGTTGTACTATAACAACTCTAAAAATATTTAAAAAATGTGATAATAAATAAAAATTACCCTTTATACCTTAATAAGGGTTCTGCCAAATAATTATAAAACACCATTCACCTGCACAATTTCAAAACATTGGGTGTTTTTCAATAGGCTGTTTGACTGATTTTGAAAAATCGTTTTAAATTATTCTTTGGTACCTAACAAACACAATACATTTTATATTTCTGAGAAATCTGCTGTATTTTTTAATAAAACTTAATGTTAAAGTTTAAATGGCGTCGACATAATATGTTTCGCGTGACGTCATATGCAAGTAAACAAGTTAACAACCAGTGCAACTACAGTAAATTTTGTTAATAATTTTTCAATTTATTGGCTAAAATGGTATATAAATGGTGTGTAGTGCCATAATGTACCAATACTTCTCTGAAAACACCACAAAAAACTGTGTTTATCTGTCCCAACAAATCCTAAAAGGCGAAAAAAGTGGTTACAATTAGCTCGAAGAGATCTAAACAGCTTTGTATCGCATTCATGTATTCAAATGTTATGTGTAAAGATCACTTTAATGTAAGTATACCAAGGAAGTTTAAAGGTGTATGGAAGCCCAATACTGTAGAACAAAATTGTCCAGGCGTGCAGGGCAGCGGGATTAGGGGGGGTTTGGGCCCCCCGGAATTTGCGCAATGATTAGTAGGTCAGGGCCGGATTTCCATAATTCTTTGTTACTATCTATAAAATTGACATCATCAAATGTAAATTCCAACATTCACTTTTTTTTTTTTTTTCTTTTTTTATAAGAATATTTAAAATTATTGTGTAATATTAGATTTTATATCATCTGATATAATATGGAAAGAATAGATGGCGCCACTTTACTGCCTTCTATTTAAATGGTCGATATTTTTGGAGTTTTGTATTTTTACCAAAAATCTTTGTAAATAAATAAAGCACGATTTTTTAAATAAATTTCAAAATTTTTAAAAAGGGATTTTAAATTCCTTTTGTGATAAAAAAGGGGGGAAATGTTAAAATTTAAAAAATCTTTTCCAAGATTCTTTGGTTTACATAAAGTTTAAAATTTTAAAAAACCCCATTTTACATATTTTTTTTTTTTACAAATTCTGAAATAAAGTGGAAAATTTTTAAAAACCCTTTTCCTTGTATTTTTAATTTTAAATTTTTTTTAATAAAATTTAACTTTTAAGTTAAAGGGAAAAATTTTTAAAAAAAAAATTAAAAATTAAAATAAACAAAAAAAGTTTTAAAGGTGTTT